>JBBPOM010000009.1:0-109173 GCA_038091455.1 Leccinum uliginosum
TGCCATGTCCACTTATTCTGCTCTGCAAATGACAGTTGGTGAGTTGTACATTGTGTAGTGTGCCAGAGAGTGGTGATGCTGATGATGTCATGTCCACTCATTCTTCATTCTGCTTTGGAAATGACAGCCAGTGAGTTGTGCATTGTGTAGTGTGCCAGAGAGTGGTGATGCTGATGATGCCATGTCCACTCATTCTTCATGCTGCTCTGGAAATGACAGGATGTGAGTTGTGCATTGTAGTGTGCCAGAGAGTGGGGATGCTGATGATGCCATATCCACTCATTGTTCATTCTGCTCTGGAAATGACAGTATGTGAGTTGTGCATTGTGTAGTGTGCCAGAGAGTGGTGGTGCTGATGATGCCATGTCCACTCATTCTGCTCTGAAAATGACAGTTGGTGAGTTGTGCATTGTGTAGTGTGCCAGAGAGTCATGTCCACTCATTCTTTATTCTGCTCTGGAAATGACAGCCAGTGAGTTGTGCATTGTGTAGTGTGCCAGAGAGTGGTAATGCTGATGATGCCATGTCCACTCATTCTTCATTCTGCTCTGGAAATGACAGGGAGTGAGTTGTGCATTGTATAGTGTGCCAGAGAGTGGTAATGCTGATGATGCCATGTCCACTCATTCTTCATGCTGCTCTGGAAATGACAGGATGTGAGTTGTGCATTCAAGTTGTTTAGTGTGCCAGAGAGTGATGATGCTGGTGATGCCATGTCCACTCATTCTCCTCTGAAAATGACAGTTGGTGAGTTGTGCATTGTGTAGTGTGCCAGAGAGTGGTGATGCTGATAATGCCATGTCCACTCATTCTTCATTCTGCTCTGGAAATGACAGCCAGTGAGTTGTGCATTGTGTAATGTGCCAGAGAGTGGTGATGGATGCCATGTCCACTCATTCTTCATTCTGCTCTGGAAATGACAGTTTGTGAGTTGTGCATTGTGTAGTGTGCCAGAGAGTGATGATGCTGATGATGTCATGTCCACTCATTCTTCACGCTGCTCTGGAAATGACAGGATGTGAGTTGTGCATTCAAGTTGTTTAGTGTGCCAGAGAGTGGTGATGCTGATGATGCCATGTCCACTCATTCTTCATTCTGCTCTGGAAATAACAGTATGTGAGTTGTGCATTGTATAGTGTGCCAGAGAATGGTGATGCTGATGATGCCATGTCCACTCATTCTCCATTTTGCTCTGGAAATGACAGCATGTGAGTTGTGCATTGTGTAGTGTGCCAGAGAGTGGAGATGCTGATGATGCCATGTCCGCTCATTCTTCATTCTGCTCTGGAAATGACAGCATGTGAGTTGTGCATTGTGTAGTGTGCCAGATGATGATGCCATTTCCACTCATTCTTCATTCTGCTCTGGAAATGACAGGATGTGAGTTGTGCATTGTGTAGTGTGCCCGAGAGTGGTGATGCTGATGATGCCATATCCACTCATTCTTCATTCTGCTCTGGAAATGACAGGATGTGAGTTGTGCATTGTGTAGTGTGCCAGATGATGATGCCATGTCCACTCATTCTTCATTCTGCTCTGGAAATGACAGTGGGTGAGTTGTGCATTACATAGTGTGCCAGAGAGTGGAGATGCTGATGATGCCATGTCCACTCATTCTTCATTCTGCTCTGGAAATGACAGTGGGTGAGTTGTGCATTGTGTAGTGTGCCAGAGAGTGGTGATGCTGATGATGCTGATGATGCCATATCCACTCATTCTTCATTCTGCTCTGGAAATGACAGCATGTGAGTTGTGCATTGTGTAGTATGCCAGATGATGATGCCATGTCCACTCATTCTTCATTCTGCTCTGGAAATGACAGTGGGTGAGTTGTGCATTGTGTAGTGTGCCAGAGAGTGGTGATGTTGATGATGCCATATCCACACATTCTTCATTCTGCTCTGGAAATGACAGAATGTGAGTTGTGCATTGTGTAGTGTGCCAGATGATGATGCCATGTCCACTCATTCTTTATTCTGCTCTGGAAATGACAGTTGGTGAGTTGTGCATTGTGTAGTGTGCCAGAGAGTGGTGATGCTGATGATGCCATGTCCTCTTCATTCTGCTCTGAAAAATGACAGTGGGTGAGTTGTGCATTGTGTAGTGTGCCAGAGAGTGGTGATGCTGATGATTCCATGTCCACTCATTCTTCATTCTGCTCTGGAAATGACAGGGAGTGAGTTGTGCATTGTATAGTGTGCCAGAGAGTGGTGATGCTGATGATGCCATGTCCACTCATTCTTCATTCTGCTCTGGAAATGACAGGGAGTGAGTTGTGCATTGTATAGTGTACCAGAGAGTGGTGATGCTGATGATGCCATGTCCACTCATTCTGCTCTGCAAATGACAGTTGGTGAGTTGTACATTGTGTAGTGTGCCAGAGAGTGGTGATGCTGATGATGCCATGTCCACTCATTCTTCATTCTGCTTTGGAAATGACAGCCAGTGAGTTGTGCATTGTGTAGTGTGCCAGAGAGTGGTGATGCTGATGATGCCATGTCCACTCATTCTTCATTCTGCTCTGGAAATGACAGCCAGTGAGTTGTGCATTGTGTAGTATGCCAGAGAGTGGTGATGCTGATGATGCCATGTCCACTCATTCTTCATTCTGCTCTGGAAATGACAGCCAGTGAGTTGTGCATTGTGTAGTGTGCCAGAGAGTGGTGATGCTTATGATGCCATGTCCACTCATTCTTCATTCTGCTCTGGAAATGACAGGGAGTGAGTTGTGCATTGTGTAGTGTGCCAGAGAGTGGTGATGCTGATGATGCCATGTCCACTCATTCTTCATTCTGCTCTGGAAATGACAGGATGTGAGTTGTGCATTGTGTAGTGTGCCAGAGAGTGGTGATGCTGATGATGCCATGTCCACTCATTCTTCATTTTGCTCTGGAAATGACAGCATGTGAGTTGTGCATTGTGTAGTGTGCCAGAGAGTGGTGTTGCTGATGATGCCATGTCCACTCATTCTTCATTCTGCTCTGGAAATGACAGTTTGTGAGTTTGCATCATAGAATCATGCTAACTCAGGTCATGGTACTGATACCATATCCTCATTCTACTTCCAAAATGACAGCATGTGAGTTATGTATGATATCTCTTATAGTAATTATTGAATGCATTTACATCAAATTTTCTATGTCACATTATAGAATGTATGTTGTTTATCATATGTTTTCCACCAATGATTTAACTCAGTTATATTGATTTATTCAGCTGGTAAGTTTACCATTATTATAAAATCCATTGTAATTAATCTTCTTTTTCTTGTATTTGATTGATGTCAGATTGTAAGTTCCCTTTTATCATTAATAGCATAGAAACAGTAATCTGATAAGATTATAGGAGGTATATTTTATCTCACACAATATGGCAATGACTACTTAAAATGTTGAATATCTTTTTCATTTTAATAGAAGGTGAATACTCTCTTGTTTGCTTGTATTTTATATTTTATTTATTGCATGATTTATAGTCTGTAAGTTCTTCTTGGAACTATTCATGATACCAATATAATATTTACTTGTGATATTATCCTATCACCTGCAGGATGTATGTTTTCTTTATTTCTGCCAATGCAAAACTTTAATATCTGATCTATAATCTGGTTATTCTTAGTCTGTAAGTATTTATCATATCAATAGTATTGTGAACATTACTCATCTTCATTTACAGGAGGTCAATCCAAGTCTTTCATCATTCTTTCATCATTCTCATATTTATCATGATAATCCAGATTATTCATAACAAGATAGTATGTGGATTTCTTCTACTGCATTTGTGTATTGTAACATTTCATCATTCAGTCCAATATTGATATGAGTCAATCTTCTATTCTGTGCCCAGATAGTATGGTAAATTCATTATTCAATCTGCCTTGTATGAAAGTCAAATTAAAGACCACAGAGCACTGGTAGTACATGGCAGCAGACTCTCTTTACTAGTATTGGTATATCATTTTGTCACTTCAGAGATTCTTGTTGACAAATAACATTGCATTATAGATATGCTGCTTATTCTGGAGCATTCTTTCTATCTTTTCCATCAAAAAGATCCTCAGGCACTCCAATCTGCTGCTGAAAAGTACAAGTCATCCAACATACCTGCAAAGGTGAAATCAGCCATGGAGGAAGTTTTCAACAAATATGGAGATGCATCTCGAAAAGAAAAGATTGAGATGATCTTGAATGTTGTTCTTCAGAATTGCATGAGTATGTGAAGCCTTTCCTATGTTTGTTATTTCATTCAATAACTGACTACATTTGTAGCACATGAATGAAGTCCTTCTTATGACAGATGGAACAAGTGGTTTTCAGAAAGAAAAGTTGATGGAAAGAAGAAAAAAAGAAGGAAAATAATTCTCACACCAAAAAATCCATAGATGTGACAAGCCTTGTGTGCACCAGTTACTGTCATAGATGTTCGTATGGCAGTGAAGAATACAGCACAAATGCTGTACAATAGATCATGTTGTGATGTCTAGAGGATGTGAGGTAGTTCAAATGGTGAGATTCCTTGCCCAGGAGAAAGATAAACACTGGCAGCAGCCAAAAAAAGAAAAGAAAAGAGAAAAGATTGCTCCAAATTTTTGGAAACTTGAACTACACCATCCTTCATAAATATGTAGTAGCGCCTCAAGGAAAGGGAATTTGACAACTAACCCACTCTGTCCTCATCTCACCCTGCCGAGATTATGCTCTGAGAGGCCCGCCGCCCGCCAGGACAACCATCGACGCGGCGAGACAAATCGACCGGTGGCGGGACAGACCCAGTGCCGACGACTGCACCCACAACTACCCACGTATCCTTGTCATTCCGTTGTCAGAGAATAGAAGAAGCAGGAAAGACCAAACGATCCTCTCACCCTCGAATACGTCTCCTCGGACGGTAACGAACGCGACTTTGCGCGTACGAATTCGAACCGTCAATGACCCGAACGACAAAACCGCCGTCGTGCTATCTGACGGTACACGCACACATGCGCGAGATAGCGCGGTTATTAGGGGGGCATGTCGATTATAGCGTCCAGGGACCATATCGTTCATTGACCGCGATGACGGCGACACAAGAACGTGACACATTCGCCTCCTTCAACGATCCTCTCGAGAATCCCCAGTCTTTCGAGGCCGCTCCCTCGTTGTGGTTCATTGACTTGAACCTTTGGCACCCGCCGTGTGTCACGCCGGGGCCCGACGACCCGTCCTCTGCATCCGCGACAAGACACGAGACGGAACCCCAAAGGCGTGAGGGGTAGTTGGGAGGAGATAGCGGTGCTATCTCCTCCCAACATCTGCGATCCCAGACAACTTGGTGGCACCTGATGTGGCGAGTCTCAGATGATAGATCTCGACCGGCGTCCCCACCAACCACCTATTTCCCTCCAACTCCCACCTCTCCTCCCCCACCCCGCGGACGCAGGCACAGGAACGACGGAACGTGGTCACGAGGGACGTCGAACTTTTGGCGTTGCAGTAAGCCAGTCAGGCTGTGACTGTGACACTCGGTTTGGCGATGACATGACAACTGGCGTCGGTGATTGCGCGAGACGATGGACGGGTGCTGAAGGGACGAACGCACAGGTGCGGAACGTGCCCGTCGTGTGTGAGCTGTTTGCATGTGGCACGCACGAAGAACAAGATTCATAGAACTGGGGTGACACCCGCCGTACGTCTCGGACTTGCGGCGATGTGGGTCGTCGAAGAAGTCGCAGTCCAAAGAGGAGAAGGAGGCTACTCAAGCTAGTGGGCGCGGTGGTGGTCAAATGCATGAGCAAATAAGCAAACAAGATGGACAATGACGTGTTCAAAAAGTATGCCAAAGGGGTGCGTGCGTTCTTGTGTACTTCCTTGTTGGTTCCTCTCCACTCGGCCCTCTTTTTGTTTCTTCTTATTTTACGTCCGGGGACTCGACTTTTGCGTCTTCTCGCACGCTCGCGCATACAGTTGACCCACGTGATTGCCGACAAAGAAGAAGAAGTCGAGTTCGTATCGAGAAGGGCAGTTGGATACGCTGTCGGACGAGAAGTTTGCCAAGATCAAAAAGTTTGCCAAGGAGTATATTTTCAAGGTGCTTCGCAAGCTCGACAAGCCAAAGTCGTGGTGCCGCAGGCTCGTCGAAACCCGCGTCGTCGTCGCGTCACCATCACAGGGATAGGGATCGAGACCGGGGCGGCGCGGCTATGGGCCCTCTGGGTCTGTTTTATCGCTCGATCTGCGCCGAAACGGAGATGGAGGCGGAGAGTGCGAAGGCGAGGGGGAGGGAGAGGGGGAAGGCGAAGATGTTGAGATGGTCATGTCCGTCGAACAAGCAATGGATCTTGGCTCCGATATGAGGTTAGATTATGTCCAGTGTGGTCCCTCAAATCATCCTCGCTGTCGGAGGATGGTGATGGCGATGGTGATGACGTCGACGTCGACCATGATGTGGATGTCAATGCCGAGGTCGATCCTGATCCCGATAGCCCTCGTCGTCGTACGCACCCTCGCTCTCACTTACATGGCCGCCACCACGAGAACGGCCACGGCCACGACCCGAACGAGGACACAGAGATGGACCTGCAGCATTCTTCCGACGGTGCAGAGCACGACGATCACGACCCGTCGCCGATGGAAGCCGTGTCATTGATTTCAAACGTACATCACGCACCTGGGTCGCTTCAGTGTGCGTAACGCCGATCACGCCGCCGCCGCCTTCGCTTGGTCTTCCTCATCAATAACGTCAACAAGACCAACTGCAGCCGACTATGGCGGGATATCTGCCGACTTGCTCACTTCACCTCATATAACTCGCCATAGTTCGTTTCCCTGCTCATGATAGCAGAGATCGTAAGCAACGGAATACTCTCCCTCCCCAATACTCTCGCTGTAGTGGGCATGTCGACTCCATCTGTCTTTGACTTATCTCTTCATCCCAAAGGCATCGTACCAGCACTCATTCTTGTCGTGTTCTTGGGAGTCTTTGGTCTTTTCACCGCCAAACTACTCATAGACTTCAAGTTAAACCATCCTAATGTGCACACTATGGGTTTGTCTTTCACACACCATTCCGCCGCATTCATCAACCCCGCAGGAGACGCGGGATACATCCTCTTCGGTCCAATTGGCCGCGAAATACTCCTCGCGGGAACAATCATTTTTTCTGTTTCCGTCGCCGTAAGTACATTATTTTAGCCGTCTCCCTCTCCATCCATCCTTGTTCAGGGTGCTGTATTCCTCAGCGGCCAGCAAACCTTGTCCACACTTTCCGACGGTCGACTGTGTAGCACTTATTTCGCACTGATTTGTGGTGCAATAGCCTTGCTCATTTCACTTCCTGGCACTCTGGACCGCTTGACATGGATGGTGCTTCTGAGCGCTGCCACAACTACCATCGCGGGTATGTTATCCATGATTGGTGCCGGAACGAACCCATTGCCCGGTCGCGTGATCAGTGCCACGATCCCGACCAGCTTTGAAAACGCATTTGTATCCATCACCAGTCCTGTGATTCATCCCCCTTCCCGGAAATCATTGATGTTGACCGCATCCAAATAGGTATATGCATATGCGGTACGTGTTGTCAACACTCGGAAACGCGCCAGCTCATGGTTCATAGGACATTTCATGTGCGCGATGCGGATAAGCTCACAGCCCAAGCACATTCTGACCGCTCTTTTAGGTTCTTCATGCTGATTTCGGAGATGAAACGCCCGCAGGATGCTATAAAGGTCTCTCGATACCTTGACTGTCGGATATCTGGTGTTCTGAAAGACGTTGCAGGCTGCATGGTGCTTACAAGGATTTGCGACCATCTTTTATACCGTATACTGTATCGTCAACTATTTTTATATCGGCAACACCACCCAATCTCCCAATTTCTTTTCTTTGCCCCCCAGATGGGCAAAGGTGTGCTTTGGTATCGCGTTCTTCAATTTTATGTTGTACGTGATACCAAATCTGTTTCTTGTCAGTCTTCTCACGAGTTGCGTTCGACAGTGCTGGGGGGATTTACGTGCACACGGCTGCGAAGGTCATATTTGTTCGACTCTTCCGACATTCTAAACATGTTCATTCGCACACAATCATCGGTTGGACAGTGTGGATTTTGCTGTGCTTCATCAGTGTCGTTATCGGCGTGGTCTTGGCCGTTGCAGTTCCAATTTTCTCGTATCTTACCGGGATTATAGCTGCACTGTTTGTGGTGTGGTACACCTATGGTCTAGCTGGATCCTCAAGGGGGGGGGGATGGCATTGGGCGGCGGCCAGTTGGAACGATACTTGCTGTGGCGACAATTTTGGTGGGTGCATTTATCTGTGTCGCCAGAACATATGTATTCGTCAAGGAAAGTGTATTCCGGTCGAATCTGCAGTCGCCGAAATTAACCTCGTTTTGCAGTCAATTTACCAGTCTTACGCAGCAGGTACAATCGGCATTCTGATACACCTGCAACACGTGATTTCGGAAATTAGCAGCGGAAGTCGGAATTTGTCGTAGTCAGTTTACATGCTGTCTGGCAGTGTGTTGCGCACACATTTGCTGTTCAGCCTGTTCATGAAGCCATCGTTCAAATAGACTACCGTTGAACTCTTACACCCTGCATATTCCTGTCATGACCGTCCATACCTCCCACACGCTCTACCAGCTTCCCATCAGCTCGAGGCCCCTTAGGACATGGACACAGACACTGCATGGGTTGCTCTCCCTGTCGCTGTTCTTTTTAGGCTGCTTCATGATCCATGGATTTCAACTATTTTTTCTTCTGCCACTGAAGCTCGTGCCGGGTCCTTATTCAAGTAAACTGTATGACGAGGGGGTCAGGTTCACCAAGGGTGCTTTTGCAGTCCTGCTTAGTGCGTCAGAACTCTTAGAATTGCCACGTGACACGTATGGAGGGAGCCATATCTTGACAATATTGCAGACCTGATGAATCAATGGTTCGCTCCGACCAAACTGTCCATCACCTTTGAAACTGAGGGGCAGGGCAAGCTTACCGAGGAAGAGATTCAGTACCTTGTGGAACGCGATGCATCGGGAAAGGTCGCCGCTTTGCATTTGCCTCCAAAGTCCGTCATCATTTCCAATCACCAGGTGGGCATGTCGTCATGGCGTGAATGTTTGCTGATCCAGCTGTGGTGCTAGGTGTACTCCGATTGGCTGTATATCTGGTGCTTACTGTACTTTGCGCGTATCCACAATGATGTCTTCATAGTCTTGAAGAAAAGTTTCAAATGGGTTCCTATTTTGGGGCCGGTACGTTTGCCGTGGGTCCCGGTCAGCCGGCAAGTTGCTAAATTTACTGCAGGCCATGCAGATTTACAGATTCATATTCCTTGCCCGTTCATGGGCACACGATAGATTCCAGCTAGCGAGGCAACTTTCGAAACTTGGGATGAAGGCACAGGAGGAAGACAAACCTTTTATATTTCTTCTGTTTCCCGAGGGGACTCTTGTTAGCCGAGACACTCGACCGATCAGCAACAAGTATGCAGAGAAAATGGGAATTGTACGTCGACGCATTCCCTACCTTTCATGTGGCTAACAGTTGGTGTGTAGCCGGACCTTAATAACGTACTCCTTCCCCGTTCAACAGGGCTCCATTATAGCTTACGTTCACTCGCCCCTCGACTACCTGGGCTTAGATTGCTTGACATGACAATCATTTATCCAGGTAAAGGGTGATGCGAGCTCTTAAAGGACATGAAGTCTCACCATTCTCCTTGTAAGGTGTTCCACCCAGGGGGTATGGACAGTCTTACTACACCCTGCGATCGATATTTTGTGATCGCATGCCTCCCCCGGTCGTTCACATCCACCTGCGCATGTTCAACGCAGCCAAAGATGTGCCCATAGGAAACATCTCGGAACTGGCAGTCAGCGCAAACGGATCCTCGGACAGTTCTGCCGCACTTGAGCTCTCTGAATGCGAGAAGACCTTATTTGATACGTGGCTCAGGAAGTTATGGTCTGAGAAAGATGACTACATCACCAAATTCTTGGAGACGGGTAAAACCCTCAATGATCAGAGGCCAGTGGAAATTCCTTTGGAGCTGCGAGAAAGGTGGGAAATTGCTCAGGCTTACTGTTTCTTCGCACCATTGTTTATGATATACTGGTGCAAGAAGCTCATGGACTTTGTGTTTTAGTAGACACTTTAGCATATTGTACTCTTTTATATGCACGTAGAGGAACGAGTAATAATGTCATCAGGATGACTTTTGAGCATGTTGCAGCTGTTGTTGTCGCTGAATCTGGCCGAGCAGGTATTCGCTAGTGTCCACGAAGCGCTCTATGCAATTCACGATACATGCTTCCTCGCCGCGAGCGAAGCGACTGCCGGGAGTCCCGGTGATGCATCTATTGAAATGTGAGCAAGGGGGTTCGCAGGGGGAGGGAGAAGTGGTTCAACTTGTCCCAACACATGCTTGTGAAGGCGAGGAGTTGGCTATGGGCTTGGGCCTGTCTCTGGCCCTGCACAAGAGCGGACTGTATTTCCTTCTGGGAAGAAATGATAAACGGGTTGATGGAAGTGAAGGCCAAGACACACCTTGCTCGTGTCGTCGAAACCAAGGCCATCCATTGCACTAAGTGCCTCTGAAGAGTTCTTGGAGTCCATCGGGTCGGAGGACGAACAGTGGAAGGTGTTGAAGCTTGAAGTATACCGTGAGCAAAAGAGTGCAATTACGTGATGTCCACGGCGTTGTGCGTAAGTTCGTGGTCGTCCGAGTCGATACCAGCGACGAGGGCCGTTGTTCGGGTCGCCGAGCAGCGTGCCCGACACTAGTCACGTTGACCCGCTTGGCCGCACGGCGGTAGGACCCGCCAGCGGGACCACTGGACGGCGCCGATGTCTGGAATCGTGCGAACGCGCGGGAGTGTAGTAACACTTTGAGGCTAGTCGATCGCCCGCCTCACGCCGCACGGCCTCGTGTCTCCCATGACATCCACCATTGACCCTTTTAGCTGGCCACACGAGCCTGCTCCGCTGTGAGTGTCCATTGTAGCGCCTCTGCAGTTCTCGCTCACCACCACCAATATTGATTAGCGTGGGGTACCTCAGTCGTAAGGCGCTTCCCATCAAGCGCAACGATGCTGAGCCACTCACCCGCGAGGATGTCCAGTTCGATCTTCTCGACTACATCTTCTCAGACACCATGCCCGTCTTTACCAGCCAAGCACCAGGCACTCCCTCCAGGGTCAACTTCCGCGATCTCTACGTCAACGCCTTGTACCACTCTAGTAAATGCTCAAAGGTTCTCAAGGATAAAATGGTGGAGAAGCCTGCCTTTGCGGTAGAACTAGCCAAGATCTCCTTGCTGACCAACGTGGGACGCATCAACACAACAATGGCATGTATGCATGGCCACCACCGATCGCACATGACCACTTGATCTCACCATGCTCCTAGTCTTTCCGGAAATGAAAACTGCGCTTAGAACCTACCATCCCGTCCCATCTTTGCAGAAGACAGACGGCAACGCTCAGGATGCCCCCCGCATCAAGAATTGTCTGAAAGCAGCCCTGCTTCCTTCAGAGCTCAGGACGATGCCACCATCTACCCCGGAAGAGATCCTCGACAAGAGCGTGCGTCTTCTTCCTTTTTACCCTCATCCGAAATTCACAGTGAGCCGTTCAGCGTGCACGAGAACTCCCTCCGACGAGTGTAGTGAATTTGATCTTTGTTCTCGCGAATCATGCCGCTGTGAGTTCCTTCCCGTCAACCACTCGTAAGACAAGGCACGAGTCTTGCTGACTTGACAAGCCTCTCGCTGCCACTCATTTTGACCCGCCATTGAACTTCCTCGATCTCTTTCTCCCAATCAACATCTGCTCCGCCGATCGAGCGAGGGCCTTTCTTTGGCTAGTATTTTATTACCTCGAGGGTCCTGATCAGCCGAATCCCTACGACGACGAGTACTCGCGCCAGAACCCCGGAAAAGTTCCATGGCTGAGACGTCTGACAGATGCCGAGTTGGCTGAAGAAAATGTCGACACCACAGAAGAAATTGAGTGGGGAAGAACCATGTCTGCAGAACGTAATGTATTCTTGCAGCGCCTAGTGAATTCCCTTGAAAATGAAAAGAAGGCGAAAAACGTGGTCGCGTCGTCATCGCAGAGAGGTACTATCCGAGCAGTCACTGATCTGCGAGCGACTTACTGACGGGGTGCAGTTGCAGAATCTAGCTCACATCGTTCCCGTCCATCAAGGCAACCTCAGGATGGTCCCCGAGAGAAGCCTTATATTCACTATTTGCCGCCTCCACGACTTGCACCTTCATCACAGCATACAGGTCAGTTGAAAGAGTTTCATGGCCTGATTGTCCTTCAAAAGCTCCGACAGATAGGCCTGCTGGCAATGGTTCGCGTGGACCACAGCGGTCCATGCTTGAGCGTGAGTACCCGGAATCAGCGTCATGTATTGATTACGAAAGGGTGTCACATCTGCGAACAGACGCTTGGCATGTCGTGACATCTACAGACCCCCTCGCAGATTCAGATGAAGAGTTGATGGATGAATACGTCAGAACTGACTATAGTGAGTTCGTGGTACTGATCCCTCGGGCACGACTCTTGATGACCATTGCAGACCAACGCATTGCTGTTCTTACTCGGCTTCGTGGGAAAGCGCCAACGCCACCTCCCGACCTCGCTCCAGTCGTTACTGATACCCGGGAACATCGATGGCGAACTGTACAGTCATGGAAATGATCCAGAAAGATGAATACGCCACGTATGCTCAAGAAATACGGTCGTGACCGTGTATTACCCATCGATTGTACCTGGCGTATGGTAGCCAAACAACATAGTCAAACCATGACCATCACCCGTGCTGCTAGTCAACTGTCCGGAACTTTATCATTGACACTCAAACTTTGGTCAAGAATCAATTATTGCTGTCTCTCTCATGTTAAATTGACACAAGGGCAGACTCATCTGACATGTGTTGAGTCAATCATGACAGGTCCTGATGCTCCGCATTAATTATAGAGGTCGGGATGATGATGACCGAACAAATGGATTATCTCTACCTCAAAAGACACAAGATTGCCTAAACCGCACATGCCAACCAGGAGGTCACACTTGGCATGCTGAGCCTTGTGATCACGTCTAGTTGCGTGAACCGACCCACGACATTAAAACATGATCAAAACCGACTCGCCGCATAGCTTGAGTATTTGCCTGGGTACAATCACATGGCCCAATGAGAACTACGACGCTTGAGGGTCATGATCATGCTAGCAGTCTCAGCACGACTGGTATGCACTGTGAATGTCGCAATATTGGCTAGGAATCAGTTCATGATTCAATCTTGCGGGGTTGGGATGTTGTGAGGGGATGACACACTGAGCGAGGGTAATGTCGAACTTTCTATCATTTACAGCAAGGGATTGAACAGACGTAGTCTTGACCTATTCGTCCTAGAACAAGGTGACAATCTCGATGCTCCTATGTGATTCAGAAAACGAGAGACCGAGAGGAATTCCTTCTGATAGACGTGTGCGCTGGCTTCAGAGCTCCGAAGAGGGCGAGGGACGTCTTGACTTCATCGCCAGAGCCAGGGGAAACTTTGAGTTCGTAAAAGGCTGTCTGGAGAGGGTAAGGCCTGGCTCTGCTTGTTCATCCGATCCCAGGTTCGGGGAGAAATCGACCAGTGCCGCATCCCCGAAAGCGCAAGGTAAAGTAGGAGAGTGGACAGTGATCGATGACCTTGGGGGCGCCTCACGAACGACAGCCTTGACTCTGGACAGGAAAATCGCGCGTCGCTCAACTATCCCCAATCTTTCTGTGACTAAACACCTCGCAGAAGTACGAGAAAGCACATACGCTGTCTGATTTTTTGATTTTTGATTACCAACTCCTTGCGCAGATCGTCGGGCATCATCTGCTTCCCCAACCTTGCTCTCTGATCACGCGACAGACTGAGCAACGAATCGAGCTGATCCCGGCCAGGTCTCTTCTGAGAGTCTGCGGGGCGCAAAGGGGAGGACCGCCATGGCAATGTGACAGGCGGCACCGACAACCATCTCGCTCTGTACGCATCATCTTCTGCATCTAGTTTTAAGGAGGGGATCGGGGAATAGGGTTCCGGGTGGATCTTCACTTGGGGTGCAGGAGTGATGCGTATGGAAGGAATAGGTGGACTGGTCGATAGCATGATGAGGTGAAAGCGACCTGCGCCGAGGTTAAAAGGAGCGGACGCGGTCGAAAGGGAGGAAAAGGAGCGACGAGAAAGTATCCTCAGCTCGCACAGCGAGCTGCAAAAAAATGACAAGAGGAGACGAAAGCCTGAGCCAGAGCAACGTTAGGAAAACGTTTATTAGGGAGTGTTGATGGTGACACAAGTTTGCGTCTCTACTGCCGCCGATCAGTCCAAATGATTGCCAAGCCGAGTCTCACTTCCAGATATGATGATCATGAACCCAGGCTCAGTCGATATCATCGAAACAGTTGAGCCTTCTAACATGGATGCAAAGGATCGCCTCGACGAGGCCAGCCAGCTCAAGCTTGAAGGGAACGAGTCGTTCAAGGCAGCCAAGTGGAACGAAGCCCTAGTATCATACAGAACAGCGCTCAGCCATCTGCCTCCCCAAAATCGATCAACTGAGCCAGATCTTGAACATGCCCCCGAAGATCCCTCGGGACCTAACCAGCATCCATCAGTTACAGACGCCAGTCTGGCTGCCGTGACAGATACTCCGAATCAATCGCATCCAGAGTGCGCGAAAGCACGGGCGGTGCTGTATGCGAATATTGGCGCATGTCTATCCAAGTTGGTGAGCTGACCGAGTTTTGCCCGAGCCATCAGCCATTCTCATCACGGCCAACCGGACCAGGAAGACCACAAGGGGGTGGTGGATGCGTGTTCTCGTGGCAAGTCCATTTGTCTGACATACCCATCGCCATTCTGGACATCAGATTCCAGCTCTTGACGATGACCCACACTATGTCAAAGCACTTCAACGAAGGGCAACATCCAACGACAAGATTGGCACATGGTCATCCCTCTCCAGCGCTCAGCAAGGTCCGGGTCTCGCATCATGTGTTCGACGTGGAACTCTCACTGACAAAACAACCAGACCTCAAGCTGCTGTTGGAGTTGCTTCCCCCCGGCTCAGCAGAACTGACACAGATAAGGAAAGCTCTCCAATCCCTAGAGCCCCGCGTGCAAGCAGCTCAAGAAAAAGAGACAGCCGAGATGATGGGCAAGTTGAAAGGTCTCGGAAACACCATCCTCGGTATGTCTCTCATCTCATTCAAGACATGTTACTCATATTTCCTAGGAAAATTCGGGCTTTCCACCGACAATTTCAAGTTCGATCCAAATGGTCAAGGAGGTTACTCGATGAACTTTGTTCGATGATGTTTGAAGGTGGCACGTTGATGTGTACATACCATTCACATAGGAATGGTTTGTTGGTTCGCTAGATCGTTTCTTCGCCATCGCGTTCATCAACGTACGTGCCTTCACGCGCGAAGATCTGGAATCTACTGAAGGGAAACACCTATTGAGGGGCATTAAGAAGTGTCTACTGTGAAACACACCGAAGCAACATACCCTGGCAATGATTCTCCCTCTTATTAAACCCATCGAGACGGGGCCATAGTCTCTCGAGTCAGTCGAACACGCCGCGTTATCCCCCGCTATCCAGATATGACCTTTTGGAACGACAACATGCTCCTCCGACGGAGCTTTCAAACCTGTTGGATCGACGCATATAACATCACCTGGGAGGCCAATGATTCGTTTACAGATTATTCTGTTTGGTTTGAGGGGCGATTTGAGCGAAATCAATTCTCCTCGAGTCAAGTTGTATGGCGCGAGCCGGTGCGACACGATACTCTCAATGGCAATTTCTCCCGTGGTCTCGAATGTAGGGAGCATGGACGGGCCATTCGTCTGGCTGTATCATCAACATCAGAGAAGAAGCGGGCTGCAGTAGACATACCAAGCAAGGACTTCCGACGTATTCTTTAAAGAGATGAAGGAGACAAACGATATTGACGGCCTGTGTCATTGTACTCAGCGGTGGTTCGTTTGAGACCGACTCGGAATGGCCCTACATGTAAACATCCTACTGCAACGTTTTTTAACAGTTTGAGCCGGGGAGCATGAAGAAACGAGAGATGGTTCATTGACAAGCGACCATGTGGCGAGTAATAAGTTGTGCGTGGTGTGGCATCAACCTTTGCCCTGAACTGGACTCTCTGCGACATCTTCAAACATCGATATCACTCTCGACGAGCTATACATAATCTCTCCCCATCGGACTCCTTTCGAGTTCTTTGATCATCATGTCGCTCAAGAAGACACCTGGGATAACTGCCGAGGACATCAACCGCATGACTTACTCGGGAGCAGCCAAACTTAGAGAAGAGAGGGCACGTCCGGATGGCCAACAAGACAAGTTGGATTTCAGTATTTTCCCAACCTGTTTCGCCTGTAATGGGCCTATGTCACAGAAGGTAACGAATCTGCTCGAGTATTCGATATATACTGCTTGCTTATTTATGATCGATAGCCGTTGGTCTGTTCGGCGTGCAAGTCTGCTGTTTATTGCTCGAAAAAGGTGTGTACCAGTATAACTCGGGAATTGGTGTCGACGAGACAAGCTGGGTTGCAGTGCCAAGTCGCAGATTGGAAAGCCGGGCGATTTGGCACCGAAGGTCACAAGTTTTTTTGCGAAAAAAACAAGGTGGGTAGTATTAATGTTAAGATCTGATGAAGCGTGGGACCGCTATATTGTGCATCCTACAGCGTCACATGCTGAGAGTACCGCAAGTACGAGCCATTCTCAAGTTGTTTCCTTGGGGGAAAGTCGAGTCGGATGGCACCTTTGCCGAGCCGATCGCTCGTGCTTACTATGGTGTCCTGGGAGCTAATGGCTATGGATATTGGAGCCAAGCAGGCGGGAACGTTCCTCATCAGCGTCAACCAAACACCATCGGTGACCACGACACTTTGTTGGACATCGATCCAGTCGCACGTTATCAGGATGGATATTTGCTTCTTCTTGATCAGCATCTTGACGAAAAGGCGGGATGGAAACTCGAAGATAGATTGATTCCTAAGCTGCATTTTGAACCTGGTCATGAACCGCCAATTGCATCCTCGGTCAACGTGGTTGACTGGAAGTCGTGGCACCAATGGCGATCTTTGCCTTTCGAGTCTCCTGCCGCAATCATCATGCACTATCCCCTCACCGTGTACTATATGCTAGTCAACGTCTTGGATGTCGCAAGTCCAAGTCGTGGGTCTCCCGAGCAGCGACAAAGACTTCATATCCACTATCTCGGAGCGGAAGTTGAGCTCAATATGCTTCCCCTGTGAGTCTCTCCGCTACACCAGTCTTCCTCGGTTTCATGGTATTGGCAGCTTCTCGGAGTTGGCATTGTTGCTGCCATACACCGACATCAAGATGACGTTTTTTGGTTACGCTGTGCACACCATAGTGCAACAAGCAACAAAGAAAAGTATTGCTGGACGGTCCAAACGAGGGGAGCCGGTTTACACATACGAGGGGCCCAAATCCATGGGTCAGAGCACCTTGACAGTGTACCTTGATGGGGAGCACGAGAACTGGGATCCGCGCTTCGCCTCAATCACAGACAACCTCCCTGACGCCATCGTAGCCCTCAATGCCGGATTGCTTAGCTACAAGGCTTGGGCATCCGTTATTCTGTTTTGCCACATGGAGGATATGCCTTTCGGCGTGACAGAGTACGCCGAGCAATCCGCCGAGGCGCAAAGGGACTCGTTCGCCAAGATAATCCATCATGCGGTTCCAAGTTTGGCGCCACGTATGAGCACGGCTCAACTGGAGGATTTAGTGAGACCACGGCAATACCCAGTCGATTTGAACCCTTTCCAGAGACCGGGTCAACGGGCCATAAGTGCCACACGTCTTCCAAACGCTTCCAACGGGTTCACCATCAAGATCATCGGAAGAGATTCTGTAAAGGCCAAAAGGATGGATGGTCTAGTCCCGGAGTCCGAGTCTGGATCACATAGGCACGCTGTAGAACCTCGACTGAAGGAGCTGGTAGACAAGGCAAAGGACATGTCGTTGAACAGCCTCGACTAGTTTACGTGACACGAAATGTTGTGACTGTGACACTCTTTAATGTCTTCGTTCAAGCGCAGGACACCATCTAAACAAGTTGCTCTTCCACCGGGGACACGCACATGTCCTACATCCATATCTACAGTCCTGACGTCCTCTGGTATCCCTTCTCTTGATGATATCCTAGGTGGAGGCGTTCCCTTATCATGTCTGCTTGCGATCTTTGCACCCGATTCCCATTCTGCATACGGCGAATTGGTGCAAAAGTACTTTGTTGCTCAAGGCATCGCGAGTGGTCACGATGTATGCGTCGTCCACGAGGATGCGCTGCCGTTTGTGAAGGAATGCATGTGGGTGCCTACCGCAAACTCCAGCCAGACCATGCCCGTGGTGGATGAAGATGATGCAGTCCAGAACGGGGACAAAATAAAAATTGCATGGCGCTATGAGCAAATGAAAAAGTTCGAGACGACAGTGACTAACCAGTACGTGCCGGTTCCTGGGCGAGGAAAACGGAAGATCAGTGACCATCAGCCCTAGATCTGCGGATAGTTTCTCTGCGGCGTTCGATCTCAGTTGTCGCATTCCCATGCCTGTGATAGACGCAGCCTGCGACGTGAAACGGCTCAGGCTATTGAACCCAACGATGGATAAAGGCGGTGTATCATCGATGGACGTCCTGTTGAAACAGATAAAGCACGTCCTTGCGGCTGCACCACCAACCCAAGTTGTTCGGCTATGCATAATAAATCTAGGATCTCCTGCGTGGGGGGAATACTGTCCAGTGGTAGGTCCTAAACACATTTATTGTCTAATTCGAAATGACTTTATGGTATTGCAGGATATATTGCGTTTTCTGTGTTCCTTACGCCATCTGTTGCGCCGGTATCCTCATTCTTGTGCTTGCGTCTCCTTCGCTCCGCAAGTCTGTACGGACCGATGGACCCAACCTGGATGGACCCAGAAGATTGGCTGGTTGACTGATGCAACAATCTCGATGTCAGGCTTTGGCGGTGCGGATCAATTTTCGTGTGTATGATTGACGATGTGATGACCTGCCGACAGCGAATCCGGCGCTTACAGCACTTTTCCCTTTCCACCATGGCTTTGTACAGATTCATAAGTTACCCGCGCCGCATAGCATCCTTCCCACGAGCGACAAACACTCGACTCTTCGTGGACTGTCGTCGTCAGCAGCAGCAAACGTTGGTACTGGAGAAAACAATCTTGCATTCAAGTGTACACGAAAACGGCTCATTTATGAAACAATGCATCTTGATTTGGAAGGGGGTGTCGCAGAACGGCGGACGACGCCCTCGTCGACGACGATTGGTTCAGACGAAGTTCCACTGGTTCACACGCATGTCAGTGACAAGGGAAACACAGCCGAACTCGCCAGTGTCCCAGTCGAGCTCGAAGCGACTTGTGCGGATATGAAGAGCCACTCATCGGAGGGTGATATTATATCAGATCAGAACACCAAGTCAGGCACGATTGGCGCTATCCCCCAGAAGGCAAAGAAAGCCAAGAAGAAAGTTGCCTTCCACTCAGATAAACCCGATCTATACGACTTTTAGCAGAAGATGGATTCGATGTAACGTCTTCTTACGAACCCTGCAGGGTGTTGGATACTGCGATCTTCTGTTTTGAAACGAGAAAACGCAATCAAGTCTTGGCGACACGTGGGTGCATGCTTGTGCGTTGACAGCGATGCGGAAGTAAGTATACCGACGTATGCATATGCCAATAAGTGTGCGGCAGGGAAGCTGAAGCTGAAGTTGGAAGGTTATTTTGCAGACATGTACCGCGACCCGCCGGGCGTCGGAAGTGTCAATCAAGAATGCTGTCAGATGAATGTTTCAAGGCATTTTTGCACACAGCTTTGTATCGATTGGCAACGGAAAAACCGAGGAGATGATCTTAAATATATACCCTGAGAGTTTCAGGGGAGCGTGTCTCCAGGGAACCCCAAGTCTGCAATGTTGTACTGAATGTCTCATGTCGAGATGAGATGACGAGGACGCCTGAATGATCTCGTAAGTGTCGCTCACATGCGGACCGGAGGACATTGTATATACATACGAGCAGAGTGTAAGAGATGGATGACGGTGATGGAACGGGACCCGATCAATGAGGAGGTGGGTCGAGGGCGAGTCGCCGTCGTCGGGTGTGATTTGGACAAGCAATCAGATGTTGGAGTCAATCAAAAATGTCTTGGGAAAGTCGACTGGGGGGTTTACATAAAGGAAGTGAAGGGAGGACAAGTACATAAATGTTTTATCTCAAAGTTGTGGTCCTCCAGGTCCGGGCACCATGTAAGTTAGCAGACCTCCTCGAGAGAACCCGTCATCTAACTCTTTCTAGGCATCCTCAATTACTCCACCCCTCTGAAAACAAATCAGCTTCAGCCCCAAGTTCACCCAGACCACTCCCTTCCTTCCTTCGCCCTCACGACAAACCCCTTCCCCCCCCTCCACCCACACCCACACTCAGATACGCCGTCAGCATGGACGCACACCACAAGTCGCTGCTCCGTTCCCAGAGCTGGATAGACGCGGAACCCAATCATCCTCGTAAGTTTCTTATAATACCCCGTTTCGCGTTTGTCCCCGTCGAATTTGGTTGGAACATTAGTATTTGTTTTGCCACAAGGCCCTAGTAGAGCTGGGCTGACTCTTTTCGCGGCACAGGTTTTTTTACTGCTCACTCTGCCGCATTGTCGCCATCTCCGTTTTCGCCACCCTGGGTGGCCAACCAGCCACGTGCACCGACACCACCCCCGGCTCTCGGTGAAAACCGCCTTCATTCCTCTCTTCACGTCGCTCAGGGTTTCAGCGCGATGATAGCGGCGGATCGAGTCACACGTGAATCGTCAGGCTCTACCTCCCCCTCCCCAGCACCGTCCCCCTTACAGCCAGCGTACCCATTTTCGCGTTCAGCACTTGCTAGGTCTATATCCGACAGTGAAGCTTCCTTTCATTCTGACTCATCCCCCCCACGCTCTTTCGCACGCCCTCCAAAAGCTTCGTCCATTGACCCTTCGCACTTCCCGGATCCGTATCCGCATCGCTTACCGTACACCCATACTTCAGACAGGCTATCCTCAGCTCTCCCATCCCTCTCGTCCGCCAGCTCGTCCTCTCCCTCGACGCGCTCTTCGGCGTACACGAGCTCAGGAAGTGCACTAGTCCCCAGTGACCACGGGCACGTGCAAATAGTGTCAGGTGAAGACGAAGAGGTCGGCATTGCAGTGGGTGTCGCATCCGATGACGTTGCCAGGGTACTTGCAGGCGAAGGTACCACGTCCTCAGCAGGCAGGACACCAATAGACCAAACACGCTGGTCTGAATACTCTGCGAGTATCAGATCTAGATCTTCCTCCATCGGGCTCAGCAACACCAGCCCACGCGAGAGTGGCATACCGCGACTTCGGGAGAATCCTAGTTTCGACATGGCTTGGCAGACAGTCGACGAAAGGGATGAAGCTGGCTTAACCAGCGAGGACGAAACGGATGATTTCGATGACGATGACGGGAGCGAGAGCAGGGGCGAAGAACGCACATCTGCAATTGTTGTGGCCGAGGAAGGGCGAGGTATGATTGTGAGAGGCGATGGGATATCAGCTGTGCACCTCAAAGCCGAGCCTGGTACGCTGCCATAGATTTGACTACTCTCCCTCACTGACGCTCCCGTCTGCACCAGGTACCACTCATCTTCTCATTGGTTCTTCTTGCACTCCCAATTCGATCCCTGCTTTCCTCACAAACACTCTGCCTCAAATTACTCACTCACTTCTGGCGTTAGACATTTCCGCCAACTTTCTCGTTGCTTTACCTCCTGCCCTTGGGTCGTGCGAGAGACTCGAAGAACTAAACGTTGCGTCCAACCCGCTGCGCGTGTTGCCAGTGTTTTTGTCTCATCTAGTGGCTCTCCGAGTACTCATAGCAGATGCCACCGGAATCAGTACACTGCCAGACTCACTCTCTGTTCTCGATCACCTTCACACTCTTAGCATTCGCAGAAACAAGTTGCACGCGCTTCCTAGTTGGCTATGTCTCCTGCCGCTCTTGCAAGAATTATATCTTGACGGTAACCCGTTCCAGGGACCGTGGCAAGCTCTGGTGGACCCCCTTCTCTCTAAAGTTCCCCTCACACCGCTCTATCCACCTTCTACGCCGCTCAATCCCTTGCCGTCTGTTTTCTTACCCGACTCTCCTGCTGTTGTTGAGACCGATACGGATTCCAACCCTCATAGTGCTGAGCCTGATTCTGGCCTCGGTTTATCCACCGATGATGATACCATCACGGCACCCCGAGCACCTCCCCTTGAGCGATCTACTACTTGCCCCGTTATCTTGCCTCCTGTCCCTCCTGCCCCTGACCGTGGCCTTGTGCGAACAAAAACTGCGCCCAACCGATCCTTCCAATCAAAATCGCGCTCGCGCACGGGTACTCTGTTTGACAAGCCAAATCGCCGTCCAGATGAATCCAGAAGTGGACCTGATCATGAACTCCGGAAGATGAAAAGCGCGGGAGAACTCCGCACGAGTATTGAGCGACCCCGCGGGTTAGAGAATCTCGTGGTGGCGACGCCTGAACGATCACCCATGTTGCCCTATTCTGGCTCAGTTTCTAGTTCCAACTTGCTTAACGTCACGGGAGAATTGCCCAAGTCGAATCGTCCTAGTATTTCTCAACGTTACACGAGTCTAGGGGTCTCCGCTGCTGCATCTACTCGCGGTTCTGCTCGTCCCATTCACTCAAAGAGCCTTTTTGATGTCTCCTGGGAGGGTGGAGAGCCTGAAGTTACCAGTTCAACACGTTCCTCCTTTGCATATCCTACTTCGCCGCCTCGTCCCCAGCAGCCTCGGGAGGATCGTGGAATGTCCAGTCCAGTAGAACGGCAGTCAACCTCTCGAGGACGCTGGGGATTCTTGAAAAAGATGTCAATGGGAAAGATTAGACCCGAGTCTCCCATCGTCATCTCACGACCAAGTACCTCTCTTGGTCGTCCTATGCGCTCTGAAGTCAACGATGGCACAAGTCCTCCGCGAGCGATGAAAACTTCGCCTCAGATCGATGTCCGATTCTCAACAAGTGGATCCTTGGGTCCTATGCCTAGTTCCACCCCAGCCATCTCTCTGTCTTCGCCAATAAACGAGGAAGACGTCGCAGTCTCCACAAATGCCCCAGAGACAACGGACGTGACCATATCCCTCGCTCCGACACCTTCCCCTCGAGCTTCGAAGCGTAGAAGCTTTTTGCCTGTAGATGGAAGTGCAGTGTCGAGTTTGGTCATTCCTTCTCCTACTCATTCTGCCCGGGTATCCTTGGCTATTGGCAGCTTCGATGCAAAGGATGGACCAGCAACTTCTCCACACTCAGATTCAGCTGTGGATGCAGATGATATTGCTGTACGCAGGGAAGAAGAGAGAGCAAGAGATGCATATTCCCGGGCTTTACGCTCTGTTATGGCATATCTAAAAGACATGAACGACTTGAGCCTCTCCCAAGGTTCCACTCTATCGATGTACGGAGGATCGCCGGAGGATTCTCTCGGCACCGCCCGTTCGCGAAGACCTACGATCGTAGAGAGAGTGAACTCCGAAAATACAATATCTCGGGCGGCTTCGATATCTGGTCAACTGCGGTCACCGGAAGCAATGGCAGGACTGAGGAGTGGGACGACTTCGCAGACCGTTAGCGTTGCAACTACCGATAGCAGTGGTTCCTCTGAAGAACGAAAATACAAGGACGATAAGGGAAAACGGGCTCTCGTTATTCGTGAAATAGTAGAGTATGTTCGAACTCGATTATTCTTGCATGCAACGCTGACGTTTCGGAAAGGACTGAAAGAACTTACGTCAAGGGGCTACAGGAACTCGTCGACATTTACGTGAAGCCCAGCGCTGCCTCGATCAACTTGATCAGCGGTGTAGGTTCTAGCAAAGAAACTGTCATCCCTGCATCAGAGAGGAAAATCGTCTTCAGCGGTATTGATGCTCTGTTTTCATTCCATAAAGAGAGCTTCCTCCCTGCTTTGGAAGCGGCCGCGGCGCCTCTTTTGAAGCGCCCTGCTGAGGGGCAAGAACTGGACGCGGATGGCCAACTCTCTATCGAAGTAACAAAAGGTGTTGCAGGCATCTTCTTGAAACATGCTGCGTTCATGCGAATGTATTCTTCCTATATCAAGTATGTACTCATCTGCGACCGTAAGATGGGTTTGCTGATTTGCCCTCCCAAGCAACTTTGACAACTCTGTGCAGCGGATCAAACATTGGACTACCGACAAAGCACCAACGGGCAACATCAGTCCAGGGTCTGCTTTGTCACAGACCATTTCCGGCCCCTCCAATACCAACATTTCCCTTCCCAGCGCTGCGAACGACTCGATGGCCAACCTCACATCTGGTCAAAGAAAGCGCATCAAGACATTCATCAAACGATGTCGTGTAAACCCTCGCCATTCCCAACTCAACATGGAGGGTTATCTGCTCTTACCCGTTCAAAGGATACCCCGGTATCGTTTGCTTGTAGGTCGTCCGTATCCCTGCCGCCGCACGGAATATTAATGTTTTTGCAGCTTGAAGAGTTGATTCGAAGTACCCCTCCCAGTTACTCCTCCATGGACGACGCACTTGACAAGGCACTTGCCGAGATATCATTGCTGGCGAATAACATGAACGAAGGGAAGAGAGAAGCCGAAACTCGACGGAAGCTCGTGCAATGGCAAGGCAGAATCCGAGGCAAGTTCCCCAGTCCCCTAGTTCAACCTCATCGGTAAGCATGATCCGTCCCCTTCCCGTCTACTCGTAATAACTCTCGGAAAGGCGTCTCATCATGGATGGACCACTCATGCTGACTCGCGTCGTCCGGAAAACCGTCGTATCTTTCGAGACTGTCAATGCTCAGGGCGATGTTTCTGCAGTGCAGGTCGACTGTCTCGCCCCTGAATTGACTCCTCGACCTCTAATCGGTATACTTTGCAATGACCTTTTGGTTCTTTGTCGTGATCCGAGCGAGGGTAAAGACCCGATGACCTCAGTGGACCTTTGGGCAGTCCTTCGCATGCAAACGTTGCCACAGCCTGCTAGTATTGTTCATGGAAATGGTGAGATTCAACTACGATTGAGGTTGGAGTGAGCGCTGATCTAGAATGAACTACAGCATTGCGGATCGTCGACAACAAAGCCATTCTCTACTTTGATGCACCCACACCCTCGGAAGCCCTGAATTGGTTTAGAGGTAAGGAAAGGGTACGGTGTGTGTATGACAGCTTGCTAATACAGTCGTGCTCAGCTATCAACCTTCACATCCCTTCTTCATCCAAAGCATAGACAACGCACACTCATTGACGTAGTCTTTTCCGTTTGAGCGCGACTCGGACCGGTTACGTCGGGTTTGTTAGTTTAACTCCGACTACTACAGGCACTTTGCTCAGGTCGGCCCTCGTATATATATTACAGTCATTAAGTTTCGAACTTTGCATCCTCTTCGAACGCGTCATCTTTCCACTGTATCACCCACACTATTCCTTTTCATTCCTTAGGATGTCAGTTCAGGTAACGTAGAATATCAGTTAAAATCAAATTCTCTCGAGGACCCCGGATGATGCCAGTGGTGCATGCGTGAGTTGTTACGTATAAGTGTGTACCACCCCGTCGAGCATGTGGACGGATGGTACATACCGTGCGGTTACGAAGCCAAGACAAATGGTAAGTATGCAACGAGAACGCCGCCCCAAGTGGACTTCTGATCAATGCACGTCCAGGTTCAAAGATGAGCCAATCATATTGTCGTAGTCATATAAAACATGCCCTCAGATCAATCAGAAGCGACGAGCGGTGTTGTACCCGTCGTCCTCTCACGATCTAAATGGATGATCAATTAAATAGGCCCCACGCGTGCACCGCCGTGGGTACCTCGCCGGTTACATGCTTTACCCAGAATGAATTTAAGAACTACTCAGTGGCAGCATTCACTTATCTAGACGTCCGACCACGGGTGAAAATGAAGATAATAGACATGCCAGGTGGCAGATATATATCGTTACAACACGGGTATGTGTATTAACATCAATGGGAATGTATCGCCAGGCGGCTCGTATAAGCGTTTATGCCAGCACACTTTCTTTCACATCTTGGTCAAGACGTGTGAGCCGTGATGGCAGACAAGACGACATCATGACAACTCACCAGCGACTTCCAGATGCGGTCCAAAAGGTTTTTGGGTGGCTCCTCTGGGGTTTCGTCGGCCTCAATCTGCGCAATATCGCTCACGAAGTCCATGTCCTCCGGCTTCACAGGCGGTACACGGTAGTAGAACAAGGCTCCGACGTATAGGATAGGGAACAAGACGAAAGGAAGATAGTCCGTAACAAAGTTTGCGGTGTTCCAGTTGTTCTTGAGGAAGACGCTCCAACCGATGAGCTGGAATGATATCAGAACCTCATTCAACGTCGAAAGTGAATATGAGACATACCAAACAGATGAGGAAGGTCCAAATGGCCCCATACCACGCGGCGAATGGTTGGAAGCGCGTATAGTATGGAAGGGTCCTGCGATTGATGCCTTGCGCTTTCATGCCACTATGGAAGCGAATATAGGTTACGCAGATACCGAACCACGTCATGAGACCGGCGACAGATGTCATATTGGAAAGCCATTCGAAAACCTGTCCGGCACCGCTGGATACAGCCATGAAGGCTAGTAGAGTAAACAACGCGCAGAAGATAACCGAGGCGTAGGGAAGACCAGCTTTGGAGGTCCTTGTAAATATTTTTGGTGCGCTACCGACGATGGCCAGACCATCTGTTTATCCATACAGTTGAGTCGGACGCTCTAATCAAGGAATAGACAAAACCTCACAGAGAGCGCGCGAGGACGTGTAGAGATCACTGGATGCAGCTGACCACGCAGAAGTCAATAGACAGGCATTGATGATCTGGAGTTCAATGAATGCCTGCGGTGATTGCAGGTAGTGCTTTTACATACCGAAGGTAGATATTTAATTCCAGCATTCTGTATTGCTATGACGAATGGCGAAGCCGCGGTACCACTTGCAAGCGTCAGTTGCTTGTTGTTGGAAGGGACGAGTAGACCGATCACGAAAGTGCCGAGAATGTAAAACAAGAGAATGCGGACGTATACACGGCGAATTGCCCTGGGAAGATTACGACGAGGGTTCTTAGTCTCTGCAGCTGCGATCTGGGAAAGTCAATAGATAGACGGCGGTAATCGAGGGTTCCAACTTACAGCAACGATTTCAGTGCCAATGAAAGAGAAAGCAGCGCTCTGAAGGACAGCCCACCACCCAAGGAAGCGACCGGTTGTGCCGGGGATGCCTTTGTATTGAACAAAGGGACCTGGGTTCTTCCAGTAGCGAAATCCGATTCGATCGTGGTCGGGGCCACCTCCAAGGTCAAGGATAATGCCCAATATAATGAGACCAGTGATAGTGAGCACCTTGATGGAACTAGGCGGTGCATTGGTAAGCGGAAACATTAATAGAGAATCGATCGATCACCCACGCGAAGATAAACTCGGCCTCCCCATAGGCACCCGCGCCAAGCATGTTGATAGTGATAACCACAATCATACAAAGAAAAACCCAAACTGCACTGTTGACATGAGGGTGCCAGTAATTTATCAAGATAGCAGCAGCCGACAATTCAGCTGCCAGGAACGCGTTTTTTTAATATAAATATGGTGGTCACATGACAGGACATAGAGGGCTAATACTCACCAGGAGCTGGGGATGCATGTCAGGCAACGAAAGCAGGATCAAACGAGGATCAAACGCACCAACGATGACCCAGTTGTACCAGTAATTCCAACCCATGGCAAATGAAAACGCAGGATTCACGAAACGTTCTGCAAGTCTGATATGACCGCCTGCGATGGGTAAATATGCGACCATTTCGCCCAACGACACCTTGCAGGACACGTTCAAAGACAGTAATTTGGGAGGAAAAACGACTGACCATGACCGCCAACACGATTGTGCCCATAGTGATATAACCGAGCAAAAGACCGACTGGACCACCACTCGCGAGAGAGTTTGCAGTTCCGATGAAAAGACCTGTGCCGATGACACCACCGATACTCGAGGGGTATTAGGATGGAGATGAAAGCGAAGAAAGGATATGGTATACCTGATCATGGCCACATGTCGATTTTTGAGCTGCCTGTGGAGCTTTTGCGGTTGAGGCGAAGTAGCAAACTCTTCGTCCTTCAAGGAGCCTTCGGAAGAGTTCCTGTGGTCATTCTTCTCGGTGGTCATTTTCAGACGCCGAGCAAGGGAGAGGGAGAACGGGGGAGAACGAGTTTCGTGGATGCGACTTATAATTGATCTTGGATGTGGCGGTGCAGCTCGGATTTGAACGAGTGTAAACAAAGAAAAAGGTACGAGCACGCGTCGCATGCACTGCCGATCTGAGACTGATCAAAGTCTTGCAGCAAACTGTCGTGAGGAATCAGCAAAAAAAAACGATGAAACGGAGAGGCGTTGCCAACAGGCGACTGGCTGTCAACCTCGTACTCGATCCGCATGCAACACTTTCTCCTCGTAGTAAGGCGTAGACGTTCAGGCAGAGTGCCAGGGTTACCCAGGTGGCATCAATCATATCATTGTAATTATTTTGAAAGCCCACTGGGGATCCTATCAATCGTCTGCATTGAAACATCTCAACAGTCAAAGAGCGAAAAAAAAAGTGCACCGGCAATGAACCCAAGACCCATCAGTGATCCGACAAATGTAGAAAGCGTCCGGAACGACGACGGCAGCGTAAAGCACGTCAGAAAGCGTCTGTAAACCCGATAATACATAGTCGGCGACTGTTGACCGAGTCGGAAAATGGGGTACGCCGCTTGACAGAACCTTGGACTTGAAGCGCTCCTCAGAAAACCGGAGTCTCTTGCAAGGCGCTTGAGGCCGCCGCGCCGCAATAGCCCGACCCGGTCATTCGAGTCACCGTCGTGTTCCTTATCTCGCCGCTTGTTCACCAAGTTTATCCTACGAGTACTTGCCGCAGCATCGCCTGACGCCACGATTCCTGTATCTCCCTGTATTCCATCGTTCTAGAGCGAAGTTCTCGCCGAGTTCTCTGGTTCAATCGAATGGGCCAGTGTGTGCCTGTTACAGTGGTGCTCGGATTACTGTCACCTCCGGATCCGCTTGGGGGCGGCTCGGGATCAACGAAGCTGTCTGCCGCGGCAGTGCCGCCACTTGTTGAGTCCGGACGGTCCATCAGGCCTCAGGTCCCGGGCGAGCAGATGATGAGATGATGATCACCAAATGTGAATGCTGGACCGCGATTGCGGAACAAGAAACCGTCATTGAGTTGTGACGCATGAGAAGATTTCCCGGCCGGAAGTATTGGGAGTGGCAGAAGATCAGCGCCCTCTTTGCCCTCTGTACATCGTACTCGCGCATGGTGGCCTCCGGGGAATTGGCATCTGGAAGCGCTTAGGATTTGTGGGTGAATGGATGCCCTCGGCCTGAGTTGGCGTCTCGCCCAGTTCGCATTGAACTGATTTGTTGACGAGATCTTATCCTGTGACATGGGACTTGAGAGCGCGGCGGTATTGCTAGGATTTCACAGGCACGTCACTATAAGCGAGGTGCGCAGCTCCACTTACCGCAAGTGCATCTCCCTCGCAGCTGCCGCCTTTCGACCGCTTTTGTTCGCTCCCACACCATCCGTTGTGCTCGGAGCCTCAGTTCTTCCAAGTCGCTCGCCAGCGCTCACTCGGGCCTCGCAGCACAGCGGGTCCACTCCCATAATCCCATCCGCGCTCGTTACACACATCACTGTAGTGTAATTCACCGAGTATTGTCGACGATATAGAAGGCACACTAATTCCGTGCGGATGCGACTGTTCACTCTGCAAGTCCCTTTGCAGGCAGCCACAATTTCCTGTTCTACCCACGGGAGAAAATGAAAATGAAACTAGTCATGGCGGATATACTTATACGTCGTTACAACACGGGGTATGTGTATTAATGTGTCCAATCACCAGGCAGCTCGTATGGGGGATTTATGCCAGCACATTTTCATTGCTTTCACATCTTGCCCAAGACGTGTGAGACGTGATGCAGACGAGAAGGGCATTATAACACTTACCAGCGACCTCCACACGGACTCCACCATGTTTTTGGGTGGCTCCTCTGGGGTTTCGTCGGCTTCAATCTGCGCAATATCGCTCACGAAATCCATGTCCTCCGGCCTCACAGGCGGCTCACGATAGTAGAACAAGGCTCCGACGTATAGGATAGGGAACAAGATGAAAGGAAGGTAGTCCGTAACAAAGCTTGCGGTGTTCCAGTCGTGCTTGAGGAAGACATTCCAACCGCTGAGCTGGAATGATATCAGAACCTCATTCAACGTCGAAAGTGAATATGAGACATACAAAACAGATGAGGAAGGTCCAAATGGCCCCATACCACGCGGCGAATGGTTGGAGACGAGAAAAGTATGGAAGGGTCCTGCGATTGATGCCTTGCGCTTTCGTGCCACTATAGAAGCGAATATAGGTTACGCAGATACCAAACCACGTCAAGAGGCCAGCAACAGATGTCATGTTGGAAAACCAGTCAAAGACCTGTCCGGCACCGCTGGATACAGCCATGAAGGCCAGTGTAGTAAACAGCGAGCAGAAGACGACCGAAACATAGGGAAGACCAGCTTTCGAAGTCCTCGCGAATATTCTCGGTGCACTACCGACGAGGGACAAACCATCTATTTATCCATACAGTTGAGCCGGACGCTCTAATCAAGAAATAGACAAAACCTCACAGAGAGCGCGCGAGGACGTGTAGAGATCACTGGATGCAGCTGACCACGCAGAAGTCAATAGACAGGCATTGATGATCTGTCGTTCAATGAATGCCTGCGGTGATTGCAGGTAGTACTGTGACATACCGAAGGCAGATATTTGATTCCAGCATTCTGTATTGCTATGACGAATGGCGAAGCCGCGGTACCACTTGCAAGCGTCAGTTGCGGGTTATTAGAAGGGACGAGTAGACCGATCACGAAAGTGCCGAGAATGTAAAACAGAAGAACACGGATATATACGCGGCGAATTGCCTTCGGAAGGTTACGACGAGGGTTCTTAGTCTCTGCAGCTGCGATCTGGGAAAGTCAATAGACGGACGGGCGATCGAGCGATCCAACTTACCGCAACGATTTCAGTGCCAATGAAAGAGTAAGCGGCGTTCAAAAGGACAGACCACCACCCGAGGAAGCGACCGGTTGTGCCGGAGATGCCTTTGTATTGAACAAAGGGACCTGGGTTCTTCCAGTAGCGAAATCCGATTCGATCGTGGTCGGGGCCACCTCCAAGGTCAAGGATAATGCCCAATATGATGAGACCAGTGATAGTGAGCACCTTGATTGAACTAGGCGGTGCATTGGTAAGCGGAAACATTAATAGAGAATCGATCGATCACCCACGCGAAGATAAACTCGGCCTCCCCATAGGCACCCGCGCCAAGCATGTTGATAGTGATAACCACAATCATACAAAGGAACACCCAAACTGCACTGTTGACATTTGGATGCCAGTAATTTATCAGAATAGCAGCAGCGGACAACTCGGCTAGAATGCGTTTTCATGGGATCCCGTAACATGAACAAGGAAGGTCAATAGTACTCACCAGGCGCTGGTGATGCAAGTCAGTCAACGAAAGCAGGGTCAAACGAAGATCAAACACATACCGGTGATAACCCAGTTGTACCAGTAATTCCAACCCATGGCAAATGAGAACGCACGATTCACGAAGCGTTCTGCAAGTTTGATATGACCACCTGGAATGGGTAAATATGCGATCATTTCGCCCAACGATACCTTTCCGGGAAATGTCAGCCGAGTACATTGAGAAAAAGAACGATTTACCATGACCGCCATCACAATTGTGCCCATGGTCACATAACCGAGCAAAAGACCGACAGGACCACCATTCGCGAGGGAGTTGGCAGTTCCAACAAAAAGACCGGTGCCGATGACACCACCGATACTCGAGGGATATTAGGATGGAGATGAAAGCGAAGAAAGGATAGGGTATACCTGATCATGGCCACATGTCGATTTTTGAGCTGCCTGTGGAGCTTTTGCGGTTGAGGCGAAGTAACAAACTCTTCATCCTTCAGGGAGCCCTCGGAAGAGTTCCTGAGGTCATTCTTTTCGGTGGCCATTATTAGACGCCGAGAAAGGGAGAACGGGGAATGACGAGGCCATTGGTGCCGTGGATGCTACTTATACTGTAATAGAGACCTCGGATTTGAACAAGATACCGTTAACACAGGACTTGAAGATACCCCAACAAAGAATCGCCACAAGTGGAGTGGGGCGTCGGGGTCTCATCGCACGCACTGCCGGCATCACCTACAGCATCACCTACAGCAAGTGAGGAATTAGCAGAAGAGTGAATCTCAGCACGAAGTCGCGTTGGGCGCTAAGATCACGACAGGCTGTCAAACTCGCCTTGGAGTATCATTTATTTACCCCACTCCAGAGCGGGCATCAATTATATTATTACTATGATTCTGAAAGCCCAGATGATGATCAAATCATATCCATCATCTGGAAACATCTCAAAAGTCGAAGAACGAAAAAAAAAAGAGTGCACCCGCGCGTCACTACTGAACCCAAGGCATCAAAGATCCGACAAGCGTAGAAAGCGTCCGAAAAGACGGCAGCGTAAAGTTGACCGACTCTGGCCGCCTCTCTGATACCATAAAGCGCCTGTAAGCTCGGGAACATGCCGCGATGCGTGGTCGGCGACTGTTGACCGAGTCGGAAAATGGCGTCCGCCGCCTGATAGACGGAAGAATCAATTTCTCAGAAAACCGCAGTCTCTTGCATGGTGGTTGGGTTGCCGCCGCCGCCGCAGCACTTCGGTTGCTCGAATCACCGTCATCTCGCCTCCTTTTCAGGATACCCTTGGGGGCCCTCGAATACTGCAGCATCGCCTGACGCCTCGATTCCTGTATCTTCCTGTATTCTTCGGGTCTAAGGCTTCTCGGGTTCTCCGGGTTCTCAATCGAACTGGGGAATGTGACTGCAGTGCTCGGATTACTCGAAAGGTACGAGATATATGTGTTTTTGAGGTGTTTATGCCGAACGAAGTCACGGCGCATGCAAGTGCCCTCGATATGTCTCGGAGATAGCGGGATCAGGTCGTCTTCACATCTTTCAGCAGGGCGGCTTAGCGTGGCTCCGTCACGATGTCTCTGCTGGCGCCTTTTGGAGCGATGGGCCACGTGAGCCCCGTCCTTGGCATGGGAATTGGCTGCTTGAGGTGGAATTAAACGGACCGATGCGCCTTGGACGTTTTCCTGACGATGCTGGGAATGACTATGACCCGTCGGCGGTGCGGAGGGGGGTAGAGCAGTCGAGCACATCTTCTCTATCTCTTCGAGGAGATTCTGCACCTGCCTTGCGACCTGTTCAGATGTCTGACCAGGGACGACGACGCGGATCGGGACATCATCCGAAGCGGTAATCCAATCTTCCTGAAAGTCCTGTGCGTTTACGGGCGGGTCCAGCTCATACTCCTCGGGGTCCTCTTCATATTGCGGAATCGGACCGACTCGTTCACCTCTAGCACGGCGCTTCCAAAGTTCCGATATTTTCCTGTTCCTGCGGACCTGACGGAGGTAATCATCGACCTTGTCCCCTTCCTTCTTGCGTGCTCCCAAGTAGTCCAATTTGTATTTGACCTTGCGCATCTCCAATCTGAACTCCTCCGGTTCTGCCCTCTCGATGCCAACGGAGGGATGTTCCCGAATCGCCCTGCTCATTCCAAAGTCAATGATCATGACCTTTCCGTCGGCGCCAACGAGCATGTGCCGCAGCTCGGGATCACCATGCAGGACGCCCTGAGCATGGATCTTTTCAAATGCGGCGATCACCCTCTCCTTGAGCACATCGGGCATGCTCGGGCAGGATTCTATCCAGAAGGAGGAATGTGGCATTTCCATGGTCATGCTGACGGATTCGGGCATGACATGAACACCGATGACGTGGGGAACGACGTCCCCCTGAAGAGGGCGGAGGTACTCTTCAGACTTGTAAAGGGCCAGCTGCCGGAAGATGTGGTCAGCCCCGAGTACCCGGGTTGGTACGGAAAAGACTCACCTCGGAGTAGAACCCGTACCACTCCTTTTGTTTGCTCGTTTTCCACCTGAAGTGATATCTCAGTTTCTTGTGACCTCGGCGGCAGCCGAATGGAGCGCTTACTTTCTACAGATGTATTTTATTTCCTTGTCAGCGACGGTGCCACTGTCGATGGAAGCAGAACACTGGGCGCCCTCTGGGAGTGCATGAGCATCGTTTGCAGACTCGAGAAAGGAGAATGCGCACTTCGAAGGGACAGAAGCTGCTGCGGGTCGTTGAATGGGAGGCCGTGGGTCCAAGCCCAATGGCCATGAGGCTCGTAGATGGGCTGATCGAGCCGGCTTGTTGGTGAAGAGTGCGAGGGAGGAGTGGTAGTATCGGGTTGTGCAGCAGTCGTCCAGTTGATGGCAATGCGACATCTCGCGGCATGATCAGGATGAGGCTGCGCACGGGGGAAATGGGGAGTGTCTGCTGGGGGTTGATATGGTGCGGTGAGAACGTGGAAGAACTCTGAGGTGGTGTCGATGCAGGCGGGAACGTGGCAGTCAGTCGACAAGATGGATGGGGCGGGCTGAGGATTGCTTGGGCCAGGATCTGAGTGGGACATAATTTGTGGTGGACGTGAGCATGGTCGACGACCTGTCCTTATACTGTCCGACCTTGTTCAGGTCAAAGCGCGTCCCATCCTCAATGCCTGCCTTTTTGGGACAATGGACAGCACACGCTCGCGACCGCCCTTGTCTTGTTCAAAGCGACTCAGATTACACACATTTTACTCTATACAAATGTTCCTACATGTCCGATAGTACAATCATTAAAAGAAAAAAAAAGTTCAGACTGCTCGTCGATAGCCATAGTCTAGCCAACTGGCCAGATACCAGGCATAGTACGCTCGCGGCGTCGTCTCGCTGAGTCTCGCTGCGCATCATCCAGGGTCGCGGGCTTTGCTTCCTGTGCATGATAGACATCCATCGATTGAGATGGTAATCGAGGTAGTGAATGAAAGCGCGGTGGCGTGTAAAATGGTCCCGAAGGAAAGGCTGTGGGCGACGAGTGCTTCTCCGACAGCATGTCTGCGCTATCAAACGGCATCACCATGCGTCGTCCATCCGGATACTTTCTCGCTGTATATGGGGACCCGCTGGCGGTGTGCATGCCGCAGTCCTGCATGCCACACACCCAACCGCAGTTACAGGAAGGGACATCGAGCCAGCTGCCCATTAATTCATACTGTTCTACAGACATGACCCCAGGAACGTCGTCGGCGACACTGGATGCATCGACGCGTCGCTCCGCGAGCCAGGCTGCCAGCGTCCTAGAGTCGGAGGAAACCAAGGATGCCAGCGAATGGCGAGGGTCGTCGCAGCGCGCCGATCGCACAGCATCGGAGGCCACGCTGAAGTGGTTGACAGCAGGGGCATCAGGTTCATCGTAGGTGCGCAGCATGTCTTGACTGGTGCATAGCGTTCGTAATGATTTCCCAAAGACAGTCTTCACCCCCTGTTTGATGGAATTTTTGAAGCTCTTCCAGGAGCCAGAGATCTTTTCCTTTGCAGACTTGCTGTGTGTTTGCGAAAAGGTAGACGATGCCCAAGGTTCCGGCGCGACAGCACCGGAGCGGATGCGAGGAGATGAGGGACAGACAGGCGATGGAGAGAGTGGCGAGGGTGGGGGAAGAATCCGACGTCTGACGGGAGACGGCCAAGGAACATAAGGACTGTTGGGATGGTGGAAAGCAGGGATCCATTGGGGACCCTCGGATACCTTCTTGCGTATGACCACGCGACGGGTGGATGAGACGGGAGATGTTGGGAGAGACGGGGCAGATATGCGAGGGATTGGAGAGGAGTGATCGGAGAACGATGGCAGTTCGAGGGTGGAAGCCGAGGGGAGAGGAGGAAGGGGACGGAAGGAGGGAAGGTCGGGTGAAGAAGGTACACTTGGAGAAGGAGAATCTTTTTGAGAGACAAGGATGGCATGAGAAGGAACGTGTATGAGCATGGAACTCGGTCGGGGAACCTAAGAAGAGTATCAACAGGCGGGCGCGGGGGTGCGGTCGAATTACATACAAGAGGCGTACGCGCTTCCTGGCGAGGTCGTGTCTTCCCGAGTTTAGTCGTGATTAATACTTTTGGTGGTGTGATCCTCAAGATCATGGCGTCGAGACCAGCAAGACGATCTGTAGAAAAATGGAACATTGAAAACGAGCGTGAGCGTACAAAGTTGAAGAGCGCACGTGTTGTCGATAATATTAACTTGTCATGAGCCTCATCGAACCCGACTCCGAGCTCACATCAAAACCCCGTAACACCACCCAGGACGACCCAGAGGCCGGTAAGCACGACTCATCCACCCTTGCCCTCTCGAACCCTGACCCAACATCCCAGGCATCGCCGGCATATTCAGACAGGTCCACCGCACCCCGTCTCTCTTCTTCCTGATCCTCACCCCGTTCTAGTCTGCACACCCTACCGCCCTCCTTTGTCTGTACATATTCCGCATCGCACCCATCGCTGTTTACGTCCTTTGCGGCCTCTTCACAGAGAACTATGTGCTCTCCGTATGCACGTCCTCCAATCCAATCCAATCCATACTCACGCGTTCACACAGACCGTCCTCGTAGTTGTATTGCTCGCCATGGATTTCTGGAACTGTAGGGTACGCATCGTCCCTATCCCATCGCGTTCTACATGATCATCATTTCTAAAGAACGTCGCTGGCCGCACCCTCGTCGGACTGCGCTTCTGGAACCAAGTGCGTCATCCTGCATACACAACCCGTTGTCCTGACGTGTGTCACACAGGTCGACGAAGACGGCGAAAGCTACTGGGTGTTCGAGAGCAGAGACGTGAGCTTGCCCGTACCCGTCCCAGTTTTCCCTCTAATTCCTATTAGCCTTCCCGGCCATCGAACCCAGTGGACTCGAGGTGGGTCATGCCATTGGCCGTTGCATTTGTGCTAACTGAATGCCATGACAGAATGTTCTGGGTACGTACATATCCAAGCTGCCAACACGCGATATATGATTGCCTCGCCAGATCGCGCTCTACGTATTCCCAACACTCTGGTTGCTCCTCCTGGTGATATCCTTTGTCAGGTTCAGTCTTAGGTGCGTACGCCCACCGTCTCCGATCGATACATACTCAGCATCCGTCAGCTTCATACCGATCGTGATCCTTGCCTTGGTGTTCAATTTCACCAACGCCGTAGGCTTTACATACGCGTGAGCACTGATCGCGCATGAATCTCGTGTTCCAGCTCACAGGTTTGCCATAGCGACAGAGATGCAAAGCAGCGATGGGCAAATTCCGTGGCAGGGTCGGGCCTCGGAGGCTTTGGTGGGCAACTCTTTACTAGTGCCGTGAAAAACAGTATGGGCAAGCTTTTCGGGTAGAATGTAGAACAACAAACGACAATGCGAGTATCTTAGGATCGCATACGACGAAAACGAAAAACGAAACGAAATGTAGTGAGACAAGGGTAGCGTTACTGTTACAGAACGTGGATGTCGCAGTCAGCAAGTCCGAAAAAGAAGAGAGAAAGGACAGGTCCAAGACAGACACGAGTACAACATCATGCAAAAACAGTATGGTAGCATAAGCATACCTCGAGGTAATACGCCGTCTAGACATGATCCTTGCTGAGGGTTGGAGCCAGGTTACTCCAGCCCAACCCAGCCTCGTGCATCAACGCGCGAGTAAGCCGTGGTAGGTGCCACTGCAGTCCCTAGCCCAATAAATGATCGCGTGCGACCATGAGAGCGCGAGGTTGCCACACGCGGCGTAGTTTGAGACGGGAACGGATAAGTATTGTTATCCACATTGGACATGACGGTCATGGTGGCGGGAGTACGCATGGCAGGCGCTTGCGTGACCGTCGGAGAAGGTGGGAAGACGAACAAGGTCTGTGAGGGTAACGCGGTGACGGGATGTTTTGAGTTGGTGGGAAACACGATGCTACTCAGTTCCCGTTGGAATTGGAGGGGGGGAGGCGCCTGTTTCCGTGAAAAGTGTTTGCGACGTCGAGGCGAAGGCTGCACGGCGATGGGTGTGATAGGGGAAGGAGGAACGGGAGGGAGGGTTCCGAGAGGCGGAGGTCGTCGTTTTCCCTTTGCGGGAGCAATTTTGAAACCGAGGCCAGTGAGAGGGCGCGAAGAATTGAAGGAGAGTGTGGTGGGAGGGGCGGAAGGTGGTCTCACAGAGAGGAGGGTTTGTACATTGGCCTCGTTAGGAGAGCCAGGGGAATCGCTGGACAAGGACGGGCTTCTGCGTGGTTCCAGAACGTCGTCAAAAGCACCGCCAACACCCAAAAGTTCGGATTCCTCGTCAGCCTCGACGAGGTCCTCGCTCAACACGCTGCCAGTGGTATGTATGCTTGCGATGGAGCCGGAACGTTTTCTACCAAATCTGTTCCTCCATGCAGGGCCCATGCCCACACCCGATGCGGAACAGGAAGTGGATTGTCTGCGGGAGACGATACGCTGCTCCATTGCAAGATCGAGAGCGTTTGCCTCTTGTTGGACTGCGTTAGCTTCGACCTCGTCCTGAGCGAAAGCCGTTCTGCGGCGGCCCCACTCCTTGTCCTCGTCGCTGGATGCCTGATCTGAAGAGACAGGGGAAGACCTGTTCCCCTGTAGAGATTTTTCATAATCGAGCAATTGGTAAATGAGGCTATGAAGGTGAGGAGAATGAAACAGGCGAAGGACGATGAAAAGGGCGTGTGTGCTTACGACATGTTGGGCCCCACATGTCTACTCTTGTCCTTGACAAAGGAGTATGCAGGCTGCATACCTCTGAGCTCCCAGAGGTCTGGAGGAACGTTGGGAGAGCGAGTTGCGGCAGCACGCATGACGAGTGCGATGATCAAAGTTGCGGAGCGAGAGACGCCGCATTGACAGCTGTGATGGAGATGAAAAGGGGGTTGAATGTTTGAGGGAGAGGAGGATACGCACTGTACGAGGATGGCCTGATTGCGTTGGAGGGCAGCGTCGACGAATGCCATGGCGATGGGAAAGCCGTCTGTGACGAGGTCGCGCTGGCCGTGTGACCAGTTTAGCTTGAGGTAGTGCATGGCTGGACGACCGGATTGGGGGTGAGGGGGATAGTAGGTCGAGGTAGAGGGGCGGCTGTGAGAGGAGGGTGCGGGTGCGGAAGAGAATGGGCGGGAGGGCTGAGGGTCGGCTGTGTCGAAGGGGGATCTGACCTCCTTTGCGACGTTGAGGATGGCGGATATGCCACGGTCGCGGAGGGCGGGCCAGTCGCGAGCATTGTCTTCTGATCCAAGCCAGATGTTGGGTATGATCTGGATGGGACCTGATGAATATGGGATGGAGGGAGAGCCGTCCTCGTCTTGTCTGTGTATGGATGGAAGAGAGAGGAGAGAGGGACGAGAGAGTGATGATTTCATGATAGTGAGAAAGAGAAGAAGACTAGTTGTTATAACCGAACAACAACAACAACACAGGTTCTCTTCGTTCTCTCCTTTCTCTTCACCTTTGGCTTTCTCGTCGCTTTCTCGTTCTTTCTCAATCTCGACCTCTCCCGTCTCATCCTCATCGGCATCGACGACCAACACCCCTTCCCCACACCTGCCATGCCCATCGACTCGTCCTACGTTCAGTACGTCGCACTCGCTCTCGCTCTCGCGACCGGCGCGTTCTTCTACGTCAAGTCGACTGCCAGTACGTCCTTGCTGCTTTTCCGTTCCCCCAGCTCACCCGTCCAGGACGCGCGCCCGTCCTCGACCCGAAGGAGTTCCAGCTCTTTGCCCTCAAGGAGAAAATCGTCGTCTCCCCAAACACTGCCATGTCCGTTCCTTCTCTCTTCTCTCCCCCGCACCCTCTCACCCTCTCCAGATACCGCATTGCCTTGCCTCGTCCAGACGACGTTCTCGGTCTCCCCATTGGCCAGCACATCTCTATTTCGGCTCAGATAGACGGAAAAGATGTCACTCGCAGCTATACCCCCACTAGTAGCGACGATGATCTCGGTCACTTTGACCTCCTGATCAAGGCGCGTACCCCTTTTCGTCTTTCTTTCACTCCCGTTGACACCCCCGCAGTCTTATGAAAAGGGTAATATTTCTCGCTACGTCTCGTTCCTCAAAATAGGCGACAAGATCAAGGTTCGTGGTCCCAAGGGCGCATTCAAGTATTCCCCCACCCTTTCCCGCCATATCGGTATGATTGCCGGCGGTACCGGCATCACTCCCATGCTCCAAATCATCAGAGCCGCTCTCAAGAACCCTGCTGACAAGACAACGCTCTCTCTCATCTACGCTAACGTCTCATTCGATGACATCCTCCTCAAAAAGGAGCTCGACGACCTTGCCGCCAAGCATCCCCAACGCTTCACCGTCTACTACGTTCTCAACAACCCTCCACAGACCTGGTCCGGTGGCGTCGGCTTCGTTTCCAAAGAGCAAATTGACAAATACATCCCCCATTCGAGCATCGATTCCAAAGTTCTCATGTGTGGTACGTAACCTCGCCTCTTCGCCCCCAAACTCCCTTCTCAACCATCTCACCAGGACCACCGCCAATGATGAATGCGATGAAGTACGCCCATATGCCACGTCGTTATCCCCATTAGCTCACTCCTTTTTTTTTTCCTTGTCCAGGAAACATCTCGCCGAACTCGACTACCCTGCCCCGCGTGCGGTCAGCAAGCTCGAGGACCAGGCAAGTGCATCTCGGCCACGCCGCTTATCAACTCGCTGACTCTTCACAGGTGTTCCTGTTCTGATTGGCCGTCGTATATCAGGGCTGCACCCACATTTCATTGGATACCTGTCACATAGATAGATGCTGCATATGAATGACTGTTTTGACAAGTTCAGTACAGCCCCTGACACAAGCTCCCCGTCTTGAAACACCGCCCAGATTATATAGCTGGAACGTGCATGCGTGATAACCATCCCCCCCTAAGCACGATGTCCAAACCAATTCTTTACACCTATTCACAGTCCGTCTGGGCAGCAGTGCCCGAGCTTGCCATGTGAGCCATCCATGCCACGTCACAAATGTCAATCTCATCAGCTCTCAGTCCCGAACTTGGGTACGCTCCGGACGTCATCGAGAAGAAGGTCGTCGACCTCGGACAAGGCGAAAACTTTGCACCCGCATTCTTGAAAGTCGTACGTCAATGCCTCTTGCACATATGCACTCACGACAGACCAACCCAAGAATCCAAACGGCACACTGCCCACCATCGCAGTGGGCGACGAAACCCACGTCAGCACCGCAGAAGTCACATCCTATCTCCTCAAGCATGCACCAAAGCCTGCAAAGCCCGGAACATCGCTCATTGCAAAGATCCATGAGGACAAGTACGATCCAAATTTTGCTCTGCTTCTCGCTGTAAGGGTTCCTTTGGACTGAGCAAGTCGAACAAGAAACTTACCCCCTCTTTCAGCGTTCCGACGAAGAACTCGAGCAAAAGCCACCATTCGTAACCGGTTTTGTTAAAAACCGTGAGTCACACCCATCTACTAGTACTTGGACATACGCGTGCTTCAGGACAGGACGCACTCGAACGCTACGCTCCCCACCCGGACGGCGCTCCGCACAAGACATTCTACGACTCCAAGCTCGCCAGCAACGGATTCGTCCTTTCAGTGTATCAAGGGACCGCGCCTGACGAGCATAAGCAGGCGTTCTTGCAGCAATCCTCGTCCCACTGGGACAATCTGCAAAAGTTCATATCAGACGAACTTCCGGGATTGTTACCTGACACGACTTTCTGTGGTGGCGACCATCCGGGCGAAGACGATTTCCATCTCGGCGCGTGGCTCGCTCGACTTGCTCTCGTCGCGGGGGGTGGAACCGAACAGGACAGCGTTCGAGCCCTGGAGAAAGGATTTGGAATCAAGCTTCACCCCAAGGTTTCCGCTTATCTGGCTGCGTGGGGCTCCAGAAAGAGTTGGCAGGAGGTGTATGCTGAAGGTTTGCATTAAATAGTAAGAGCAGCGTAGTAAAGTGTAAAGGCATCTATGGAGACATGTTTAGCTGCGTTCGAGAATCCTCGAGCATCTCCATGCGACAATCGTTCAAGCTGCGCCGCATGTCGTGAATTCCCACTCGGAATTAAGAAGAAACAAAATCTTACATCCTTCGTAACTCGTCAGCGGCTCGTAGTCCAAGCACAAATTCGTCCTCGCTGGGTTCTCTGGCTGAAGTGCGAGCAAGCTGTATGGCGGAGTCGTAATAATGCAACGGGGTCAATCCTTCCTCGTCCTTTGGTAGAAGAGGAAGAACGAAACGAAAATGATGTATCATGCGAGCATGCGGCTTCAAAGAAGGCAGATTGGGTATGACGAGGTGTGCTCGGGCATCTGCACTGGGGGATATCAGACAGAAAATATATATAAAATCGTAGATTGGTTGCAGACCAATGTCAGCGATGGTGTCCAGCAAGCTACGTCGAAATCGGATGCCTCCGTACTCGCTGCCGGGCATGCCCCACCCAGGATGCACCGTCTCGCGGGGTTGACACTCGTACGAGATCAAGCAGGAACGAGCAAACTCTTGTGAAATGTACTCGTGAACTGGCTGGAAATACGAGGTATAAATGAATGGAGCCGATGATGCATGCGCGTGCACGAGAGCTTGCCTTTGGGAAATCATTTCTGTGGATGCCAGCGGGCGCTTTCGATATCCGTTGCAGTCTCCTCCGGATGGCGATGCGACGCTTGATACACAGCGCAATGCTCAGCAGAAGCTGTGAGGTACTACTCATCAGTCCGATCGAAGGGGGGGATGCAAGGTGCCACTGACCACCAGACCGTACGACGCGCTGATGGTGACGCCGTCCCAGTTATTCCTCCAACCACGGGGCGCAGTCCGAATTGCCTGCTCGAGGAGCGCGGCGTAAGAGATGGCGAGAAAGCACGCCAATATGAGCGTGATGAGCGCATAGCAGGCCTTGGAGATCCAAACCGAGTACATGGTTGGCGTGTTGCAACAAGTTCTCACTCATGACTTCTTCTTCTGACTCGCCGCCGTACTACGTCCTCGTCTCCCATTCGTCTCTCCAAGGACAGAGCAATGCGCTCGTCCACGCCGACATTGAATATCGCTACGCCGACGACTCTCCTCTTTTGCTGCTTTCCCGTTTTCCCGGAGAACATGTCCTCGTCTTCAATTACGATCCCGCCAACTCAACGAAACCGACCATCAGCAGCACTTCCAGTCATCTCGCTCTCTCCGGCATCAAGGTCCTGCCCGCCCCGGGGGCCCGCATAGACGAATATGCCAGTAGGAACGACAACATGTATATTCTAGAAGTGACATCCACTTCCGACGATCAGTATGCCAGGACGGTCCAGCGTGCTTGTGTTCCTACTCAATTCCTCCCGTAATAGGACCGGCAGCGGTGTGGATACATCTCAAACCTACTTGCAGAATCCCAGTGCTATCGTTGCTCGATTTAAACAAAGGTCCGCGTTGTGAGTCCTATTCATCCGTCCCGTCTCATCGCTATTGCAGGAACGCCGAGCTTCGTCGCATCCTCGAGTATCCTGACATGCATGCCGGAGATCCCCTCTCTCCGCCAAATCCTCAGCCAAATTGTCCTTTCCCGTAGTAGAATAGGAGAGAGCGACACATCTATCCTGGATCCAGTGGCAGGGTGTGATACGCTACTCGACCTCATCGCCGTCTACTACCCTTGCCAGCCTTTCGTTGCTGTATCGTCGTCCCATTTCCGGCAGTTCTTCCAGCTGCCCCAGATGCCTTGGACTCCTCCTCGGCGGCCAGAAGTGCCGACAGCCTAGCTTGATATGAGTACATTCTATCACAATCAAAGCGTAGACATACCCGGACTTGACGTCACCGTTCTGTAACGAGTTTTGAATGTTTGCAATCTTTCCTTGTTGGGTCTTGACTTCTTCCAGTGTTTGTGGGTCCAAGTTTTTCTAGCTCGATGCATGAGCACGCGTACTGAGCGAGTCTTGTAGCTTACCATGATATAGGGCATGCCAATCATCATCACTCCCGCCAACACCATCATCATCATCATTGGATTTTGGAACATGCCCAGTAGGTTGAATGATTCGCGGGGCTGGAAGTAGTTGTTTTTGTGCCGAGCTAGCAAGACGATGGGGTATCGCAAAGGCACAGACGAGGGAGACGTTAATGGTGTTCCGAGCATGTGGGACCTAACCTCTGCTGAGCTAGTCGAGTCCGATACGTCTATGCGGAACTGGCCCTTGGGGATTAGCGAAAGGAAAAGGAGAATAAATCAGCGGACATACTTGGTCGAACACGTAGTCGTGCGATACGACCGAGAGAACATACGTCCCTGGGTCCACGTCTGGTCTTGCGTGATGCCGACAAGTCAGTGGCTAGGTACGGCTGCAATGACGACCAGAGGTGCATACATGGTAAAGTTCCCCTCCCGGGTTACGCGGCCGGCGTATCCGCCTGCGTCAAGGACGACCTTGGCGGGACCGAGCGCGCCATAATCTGAGCGGCCTCTAGGGTCAGCGGTATACGGCGGAATTGAGGCGCGCTCACCAGGACATAGATCATTCCACTGTACGTGTCCAACGAGGTCGAGGCAAAAACAAGTGCTGTACAAGTCAACGAAGCCCCGAATCTCTCTCTCGATGGCGGCGCTTGCTCACCTGAAGAGAATCGCTGACAGGCCCAACGACTTGAATAAATGCATGGTAGTGTAAATGAATGACCGGTTTCTAATAAGGCCAAACAACCGACCACTTCGTAGTCACCTACTCTCCATCATGAGGCAAAGGAGGGCAAAAACGTACAGGAGGCTCATGTCGCTGTACTCTCTATCATTCGGATTTAGGCACCCTTACCAAGTCTTAGGTATGTCTGCCTCCCGCCCATCTAATCCGAGCTCATGCGCGCGGCAATAGTTGACTCTCACATGTGCAGATTTGCCGTGGCAGCCAAGACGGACTTGCAACACCAACTGAGTACCGTTCTCCAAGGAGCCGTCAAACCCAGTACGAAACCGGCTCGTTTCTTGATCGTCGGCCCCTGACTAGCTCGACTCTCCAAGTGATCACCCAATGCTGCATCCATGAATTGTATCTCGAGGGACATTCACAACAGGCCGCAGTTGATCTCGCCAAGTCGTTTGAACGCAGAAAATGCAATCACAGGGAAGTCATACCCGCAGACGAGTGCATCGCAAGCGTCGTAGGAAAGCTCCTTTCTCTCTTCGATCGTGGCATGTCATCCTGACGTTTGAGCAGGCGATTCAAATAAACATCGCTACGTCGTCGCGACCCAGTCGCATGCACTGCGCGTGAAACTACGGTTGGTACCTGCAGTGCCGATCGTCCACATAAATCGCGCAGTGATGATCTTGGAACCCCCAAGCGATGTGACCATGGAAGTCAAGCAACAGGCAGGGGTGTCGCTGAGATTTGGACATGCATCTGCTAATTCTGTGGATCTAGAATGAAGAAAAGGCGTCCCAGCCTAGTGCTGCGGAGTTGGCCACCATCAAAGCCGGCACCGATCAAGCGCCTCCTCGCAAAAGAAAAGGCCCAAAGGGTCCTAACCCTCTCAGCATCAAGAAAAAAGCTGCCCCTTGTGCGCGAAGTGATGCAACTGTAGGACAAAAAAGGGGGAACGACGAGATGGACGTAGATGCACCCACCCCTGCGGTGCGGAAGCGCAAGAGGCGCAGGAAGAATGCAAGTAACGTGGAGGTTCTCGAGGATACTGTACTTGCTTGAATGGTACCGTCGCAATCGATTCAAAATGGACTCGCCGTGCAAAAGTACATCACAGGTTCGATTCGCACTCATTGATACAGAAACGATACAGAAACAACAATAAATGCACTACACTCGGACACTTAGCAACCACCACGCAGACGAAGGACTGAGGAGCAAAACATCATTATACTATCTTTTGAGAACAATTAATCAACGTACCAAGGTGCAGCGTGCTTTCTTTCTGGATATTATAATCCGAGAGAGTACGCCCATCCTCGAGCTGCTTGCCAGCAAAGATGAGACGCTGCTGATCAGGAGGAATACCTTCCTTGTCCTGGATCTTCGCTTTGACATTGTCGATCGTGTCGGAAGACTCGACTTCCAAGGTGATGGTCTTGCCAGTGAGGGTCTTGACAAAGATCTGCATACCACCGCGCAGACGAAGGACCAAGTGCAGGGTCGACTCCTTCTGAATGTTGTAATCAGAAAGAGTGCGGCCGTCTTCCAGTTGCTTTCCAGCAAAGATAAGGCGCTGCTGGTCGGGAGGGATACCTTCCTTGTCCTGGATCTTCGCTTTCACGTTGTCAATGGTATCAGAAGACTCTACTTCCAGTGTGATGGTTTTTCCCGTGAGGGTCTTGACGAAGATCTGCATACCACCGCGGAGTCGAAGGACTGCGAAGAAAGTTAGACCGATGGCAAACATCATAAGATCGATTGACGAACCTAAATGGAGGGTAGACTCCTTCTGGATGTTGTAGTCGGAGAGAGTGCGACCGTCCTCAAGCTGCTTTCCAGCGAAGATAAGACGTTGTTGATCAGGGGGAATGCCTTCCTTGTCCTGGATCTTGGCCTTGACATTGTCGATGGTGTCCGACGACTCCACCTCGAGAGTGATAGTCTTGCCGGTCAAGGTTTTGACGAAGATTTGCATGCCGCCACGGAGGCGGAGCACAAGGTGGAGGGTGGACTCCTTCTGAATATTGTAGTCAGAGAGGGTGCGGCCATCCTCGAGCTGCTTTCCAGCGAAGATCAAACGTTGCTGGTCGGGAGGGATGCTGCAGGACGTGAGACCAAGGACAAAAAGCGGATATTTGTGAACTTACCCCTCCTTATCTTGGATCTTGGCCTTGACGTTGTCAATGGTGTCGGAGGACTCCACCTCGAGAGTGATGGTCTTTCCGGTCAAAGTCTTGACAAAGATCTGCATTCTGAAGAGGGTTGAGCAGAGTTTGGAGGAGGAAATCAAACGATGTCTCACGTAGAGAACGATGGTTGTGATGGTGTTGTGTCAAAGGACGTGGGGAGTGTCGTCCTGTTGAGGAAGGTTTATATAATGCGACAGGATTCAGATTACATAATGACAAGTCTAGGACATTCTGTAATGGTCTACTCGTCGTACCACAGCCTTATCGACAAATCTTTTTCCATCGATGCAGAGGCGATGATGGCCCTCGCATGGTGGGTCTGTCAGCAGCCTGTGAATTAGCAATCCACCACAGCACCCACACAATCACGAAACACCCACAGCCACTGCTAGCACCGCATCTGGTCACATGATATCATGATATCAATCAGCCTGGGGGTGAAAGATAAGCCTGGCCACGCACCTCTGTGCCCTTCCAGGACCTGCACCACTTCGCGGCTCTGCAAATCCCAGATGTAGACTTTGCTATCCTCGCTGCCGCTCACCACGTAGTGGCCGTCCGTGGTAAGAAAACACGTGAAAAGACAGTACGTGCGGTTCGTATGTCCCGTGTATGTCTTGACACATCGTGAACTCTGGTAGTTCCAGAGGCGAATCGTCGAGTCCTGTGTAGCGGCCAGGACGAATTTTGAATTCGGTGAGAACTTGACGTGAGAACTGCATCGATCATCATCAGCAGCAGTCAACGATCTTGACAAAATGGACTGCACGGACCATATCGGATTATCGTCATCCACCAAAGTCTTTAGACATTGTCCCGACTCCGAGTCCCATATACGGCTTGAAGCGTTGTCACATTTTCTCTTTCAGCCTCGTAGACAGCCTGCGACACTCACATCAGCCCATCCATAGCACATGACACTATGAGGGTGCCATCATGGTTGAAACCAACGGCTGTCACCGGATCGGAATGCGCAGGCAGGACCTTCAAGGATTTCCCTAGCACATAATCAACCCGCTGATCCGCTCCAATGGATGAACACAGACCTCTTGCTACATCCCAAACGCGTACCGTTTCGTCGTACCCTCCGGAGACCAAAAGATTTGATCTCGGGTTAAAACTGACACAGAACACGAAATTGGTATGACCTTGCAGCTTTTTAGCAAGAACTCCCTAGTGCGTTAGGATGAGCATCCGACCAAACTAGATCACTGTGCGGCCCTACCGTTTCCATGTCCCAAAGGATGATCGATTTATCGTCCGACGCAGACGCTATAAAATCTCCATCGGGCGACCACGCAACGTCGTTGACACCCTCATGATGTCCCTCATAAGTTTTGAGTATTTCGCCAGTATATACGTCCCATATCTTGACTAGCTTGTCGGCGGCTTGCTTCGAGACAACATACTGTCAGACAGCTCAATTTTCACCAGCGTAATAAATGCACCAGAGGACGCGAGTAAAGCTCCATCGGGACTAAACTTCAACGAAGATATCGACATCGTATGCCCGCTTAAGATAAATTTGGTTTGATAGTTTGGTTTGGCTCGCAAGGCTACTTCAGAGGAGACCCCTGGAGGAGAGTGCGTTGTTTCTGGGAGATCATCCATGGGCACGGTATCGGGATGCTTGCGCGACTCGATGCTGCCTTCACATGTTGAAATAGCTGATGGTGCCCGAGCTTCCGCGTCGACATCCATCATCTCCCTGAATGAAGTCACTCGATGAGCGTCTAGAAGAATTAGAGTGCAAGGATTACTTTAGATGTACTGACTCTCGTCCGTGGACTCGTTGACAGATGTGATGTGAGCAGTTTCGGTCACGCTACGTCCGCGCTTGGCTTCGGACTACACCACACTACGTGACAACAACTTGAAAATGTCTTCAGCAACGGCGGAATGGCTAACGCCATCCACACGTACAGAATTGATTGAAAACCTTGTGTCGGGCGTCGGTACGTTGTTCATATTTAATCCTTGAAATCCGAGAGACCCAGTTGATTTTAGATCGTTATAACCCATCTAATGTCGGGATTTTGGAGGACTACCTCTACCATCAGATCAGGAGCGAGGAGTACGACTGCCTCGCCAATCTCGCCATCTTGAAGCTGTATGTTCGCTCTCATGGAGCGCGTCTGCGGGGCTCACTGCTTATCAGATACCAATTCAACCCAGACCTATACAACCCAGACGTGGTTGTCAACATCCTTCTCAAAGCCCTAACTGCTGAGCCCTTTCCGGATTTTAACCTTTGCATCTCTCTCCTGGATGACAGACCACCCAACACCAACACTGATGAACCCGATCCTCTCCCGACACTTCTTCCAATGCTCACGAAGCTTTATGATCTGCTTCATCAGTGTCGCTTCCCTGCGTTCTGGACTTGTTACAAGTCTGAAGAACTGGAATCATTGAGAGAAAACTACACGGTCGAATGTATAGGTTTCGAGGATGCTATTCGAGAGGTCGCAGCGCGTGCTGTCAAGGCCACTTTCACGCGCATAGGCCTGGAGAGACTTGGACCATACGTTGACCTGTCCGGACCTGAGCTCGAAGCCTGGGTCTCAAAGCAGGGATGGACCATCGATGCGCAGGTCGTCTCCATCCCACCCAATCCGGATAACCAGATAGAATCCGTTGTCATCCGTGAAAATGTAAAACTGCCTCGTGAGTAGTCCTCTTGGCCCATAAACTTCCTCTGATAGGTCTTGTAGAGTTATCAAAGGTCATCGCGCACTCTGTGCAAGCAAAATAGCGCTATTGCGCATCTAGGGTGTCTAATGCTACGTGAAGTTTGTACTTCTTTCAATATTCATCGATGCTTCCATTGTCCCGACGGGCTCTGTGCCCGTCTGTTCAGTCCTCTCATGTCCATGACCTCTGCCTCACCACCTTACGTTGTCCAAAACGCACAGAATGTGCCCCACACCGCCATCAAGGTGGAAACGCCCAACAGAACCGCATCATACCATTGACATCGACCTGTCATTGCAATTTTCGCGGAAATTGGACCAATGACACAAATGACGAAGGCAGAAAAAGACCCCACGAATGCCATCAGGGAACCGAACTGTGGAATAAGAATCGAAATCAGGATCGACATGACAGTGACCATGATTCGTTCGAGAACCACGAAAAAATGTTTTGCTAGGCTCCGTCCGTCCTCTGGTGACGAGACTTTCCCGTCCTCTATCGAAACCGGCGATGATGTGATTTCCAAGTTCAGCATCCTCTCTAAAATGATATTCAACTAAATTGAATGGTCAGAAAGTTGCAAGGAGGAGTGAGCATCACCACACACTGGCCGGGTACTCAAAGCGAACTTCGTCCTGATGACAAATATTCAGTTGACGAGCATTATGAGATGCGACGAACAATTCCTTACAATGGAGCGATGACAAGAAGCCACATCACTAATTGATTTAGAGCTGAATTATATCCAGGCGTAGCGAGCAAATTTCTGCTTATCTGTGGTGCCGTAATGAGGAGGTGATAATATATTTGCAACTGGTCCGCACCTCATCGCTCACTGCATTGCCAAACATAAGGTACCCTGCGTATCCGATAACGGCGTAAAGAAACGTTGCAACCACCTATAAAGTGCTTAATGATACGTTTTCCAGCAGAAGATCTACTAAACTCACAAATGCCCGATTAGCCATATGATCAAATTGTGAGGGGTCTTTCATGTCACGGGCTAACGAGGGTATAACAACGTGCCCTGAGAACTGGCTAGAAGTCAACTATACAAGTACGGGTGCGCAAGCACAAATTACTCACCCCAGCCATGAATAAGCCGAATGCTACTCCGACCTCTCCAAAAGACCCCGGAGAGATCGATGTTTGTGCTGGACTCCAGAGGCTACCTGGAGAATCTGATTTCGAAAATCCATCGAGGAATATCACTATGATGATGAGCAATGTAGAACCAATTCCCAGCACTGATGTGAACGAAAGCACAGATAAGGGCATGAAAACCGTCGGGGCCAAACTGTGCGATTGGAATATGAGCATTAGAATGTCAGATGAGCGTGAAAAACAGCAATCACACGATGAGCGAAAAGATCTTATAGGTATTGGCAGAGTAAGCAGGCCACACCACCTCCAGGGAATCAGCCGTTAGGGTGACAAGAACGACGCTGAAAAATAAAGGTCAGTCAACCACTGCACATTAGAAAGATCTGTGCAGGCGTACCTGACAGAAAAAAGCTCGAGACAGAAGAAAACGTTTGTCAGAAAGGATGACCTGGGACCAAAGGCTTTTCGACCAATGTCAGCATATGAACGCAAGCGCGGATCATCGAGGATCTGGTGTGCGAGCAATTTTGCGCTAGATTCCAGATTTCAATCTTATCGTTCATCAAGCACCGACCACAACTCACGTGTAACAGGTGATGATGCCATAAAAGATGATAAGGACCGTGCCCCACAACCATCCAGCATATGCAAATGCAAGGGGCTCTGAGAGCATCCCTATCCCCAAGAGCACTGCAATGCAGTTGAAGAGCTGATGCGACCAGTATTCAATACTTTCAGATGTGAGGTTCTCCAGCAAGCTCACCGTTTGACCGTACGTACTCTTGCCTCCGTAATGGTGTTTAACAACTGTGGTAGGAATGACAGGAGTGGACTCCTGTGACAGACTCTGGGAATGATCTGGATCCCTAAAGGCGCTATAATTTATCTGACCGCCAGAAGGTGGGGCAGGGTCGGACGAAGACACTGAGAAGGAAGCAGCTTTCCTCAGCAAAGGAGTAGTTTCGCGACCCCTGTAAGCCATAATGGGTCGGGGACCGGGTCTGGGATGGTCCCCTATGCTGATCCTCTGACTCAACGAGACCTCGGAAGACTTGGGTGACGGAGAGGTGTGTTCTGGATCTCCTATGCAGCGTTGTCTTTCAGTGCACGAGTCGTCAATGGCGTCTGAGGGGTTGACCGGCTCCGATAGGGGCCTTTCGGCGTCGAATGGGTCCATACTCGAATCTGAGGTCTTCACATTCGAGCTAGGATAATACTGCGATCGATAATCTGCATAACTCATGTAACCCCCAATAATTGCGATCTTGGAATGCCAGCAGACTTACATGAAGCGAAAGCATCGCGGACGCTGTGGACGCTGGCGACGGAACCGTAGGTGAAGGAACTTGGAAGAGAAGACATTCTCAAGAACAGGAAGCGGACCAGGATCAACTGATAGAGACGAGTGCCATTTTATAGAGTATCTCTCAAGCTCCGAATAAAAGGGTGAAAAAACGATCAATTTTTTTGAGATTTACAAAGGAATCACGCCTAGGTTTGGGTCAAAGTAAGCGCAGCCAATCGGAGAGAGAGCAAGTCTTGATCCGCCCGCGAGGACATCGACCCACTTGGCAACGACCACAAAGACAAATCGTCGGACTAGTCTAACAAATAATATGTACTTACACTAGTTGCTGTGCTAGTGTCTGCCGCATGATCTATGTTGCTGTGCCGTGCTGGCAGTAATGCTCGAATTATCATCTATCAAGCATATAACTAGCCCCTTACATACATTACTTAACATTTGACTTTGTAGGGGACCGCATGCCCTAAGTTGTCCGACGTATCTCCTCCAATGAAGACAGTGATTCTATTTCCCCCTCACGACCGAAGTATACAATTGACCAACTAAGATGAGTTCACCGCTCGACGATTCGCCCACATCATGTACGACTCCCTCGAGATATCGTGCCCAACAATAGTCTTTACTCTTGTCGAACGGCGGGCTTCGGGGAGTTTAGCACTGACGTTCAGGTCCTGCAGGATGTCTATCAGATGACTCATCAAGCCCATTAGCGAGATAACGAACCGAGAGACGTTTACGCATGCCTGGTGCGATATGATTCCACCATTTCGCAAACGCGTTCTTGAGTGCCAGTTCCCGCACTCCTTTCGGGTTGAACCATGCCACAAACTCGTCCACCTGAGGCGTGAGGTCAGCTACACCATAATCTCGCGATAAGCGTTTTCCCACCTCCTCGGGTTCCGTGTATACTGCCCATTCTCCGGGAGCCAAGAGTCCTTCCCCTTCTTCCTCTTGTCTTCTAGTTTCGATATCGTCTTCTTCTCTCCTTGACATTAACTCCAACTCCAGTTCTGTAGGTCCTTGAAGAAATATACGGCCAGTACCATACTGTACGACGCCCCCGCTGCCCAATAGAGACATTGAACCCATGCCGTCGAACCACCAGACTCGATTGTGGAATCGATCTTTGCCCAGCGGCTTAACCCTGATTGCTCCGAGTTGCTTTCGAAACTCTCGTTCGATGTTCTCAAGTCGGCGTTCAAGCTTGTTGACTTCTTCGTCAAGGCGCCGGTGTTCTGCTTGCGCTTGTTTCTCTGCAGCAACCTTCGCGCGCGCAATCTCCCTTTGTTTCGCATGAGCCTTCTGGCGCAGGTCTTTTTGGCGAGGTGTGATTTTCAGACGGCCACTCGTCGCCGAGGTTGTCTCCGATCCTTCCTCGGATGGTGCATCCGATAGATCACTGGAGTCATGCGTAGCAACATCCTCCTCTGTCCCGACTGGTGTTACTTCTTTCTTCGACCCCGTGTCTCCCGCAAGACCATTCATCTCCTCGGCACTGTGGCTGATCGTCACTTTTTCCGCCCAATGATTTATCTTGCTACACTTACTATTGTTTTTTCAGCCGGTTGATCTCGATTTTTTCTTTCCGTAAGGCAGTCAGATACTCCTCGCATGCGTCCATATGGGAATGTATTGCCTTGCTTGATACGGAAAGATTGCATAAGAAGGCCAGAATAGCAATGCGATCGGGAGGTGGAAGGGCATGATAGCGTTCTCCGGGTGACGATTGAACCGAATAGGAGATAGGAGTAGAAACTCGCGAGCTGGATGAACCGGACGGCGACTCCAGATTTGTTTCAGGCGCGAAGAGCAGCCTTGTCAGTACCTCTCGTAGGCGGGGGAAATTCTCCAGTGTAGCGTGCTGAAGAAACCCTTCAGCGACTGACAGTAAAAGTCATCAGAACACCTACGGCTTTTAGACATCCAACCAAGGCATCTTCCCAGCCAGCTCTCGAATCTTGAGTACGAAGTGGAACACGTTCCCAATTGTTCCCCACGTCAGCCATCGCACCCGTCAGTCGGTCGATCGTAATGCCTAAAACTGGGTGCTCTTCATCAAGAGTAGCCTTTACAGGTAGCAGAGAAAGGAGGGCACTATGGCGATTAAATGGCACGGTGCGCAAATTATAAATGAGCGTGGCGTGTATCTCGCAGAGCAGAGGACATGGAGGTTCTATCACGGAGTGCCGAAGCGCGTGTTCAAAGTCGTCCATCGTAAAAGGAGAGATGTGCAACGGCTGGCTGCGATGCAACGACATCAAGACAAAGGTTTAGATAGAGCTTACCATTGACTCACCCATATACAACCAAGAAGTTCCAGGCCATAAGAAAAGACTCGAAAGTAGCTTGATCTTCGCCGAACGGCAAATGGGCTCGACTGGGGATCGGTTTCTCGACCTTGATGCCAGCCTTCTTCTCTTTCTCCGATATACGAACATCGAGATCCTCGGTCGGGTAGCGGACGGGTTTCTTTTTCTTCCTTTCGACTGCAAGTCGCTCGGCCTCCACTTTCGCTTTCTGCTGCCTCTCCACCTTCTCGCGCACTTCTCGTTCTCGCTTATCTGTGGAAGTAGCAAGAGTTTTTACTAAGACCAACTCAGAACGTACGACGAGAAGGACAGCAGCAACTCACCTCTCTCTTCTTGGGCCGCCGTCAACTTTTTCTGCTTCTTCGTCGGAGGTCCTTCCTTGTCTTCCCAGATTTTCTTCCGCTTGTCAATCTCACCTTTTTTGATGTTCTCGACGCCTTTCCGAGTTTCCTCAGGCATGATAGAGTCCACGCCATAGTGCTTGGCAATTGCTTCTTTGACTGTCCAAGGGGAAGCCACGGCTGCATCGCGGTCAACGCAGTCGCGGATGAACCTTCTGAGAATAGACTTTGAGAAAGCCAGGCGGTCACGACTGACAAAAACCGACGGTTAGATCATATACCTCCAACATCCTGGACTCGACCAACCTCATCATGTTGGAGCGGACATCTACCAATCTACCACACCATTGTCCCTTGTCCTTTTGAGTGGCTTTTCCCTTTTCATGACCTTTCTCGTGAGGTTCCTCCAAAATCTGAACCTGATAGGTGTACTGAACCGGATCGTCCTTGGCTTGCGCTTCTTTAGCGGGTATCTTGAGGTCGCCCCCAATCTTGTGTATATGAACGTCGTTCGTGGTGTCCACAGGGTCTGCCTGAACCGGGGAAGTGGAGGAAGAAGCTTCATTCGGCGGCAAGGCTTCTGTGATCTCAGTTGATGGGTTTGGAGGAGAGATTCGAAGAACTTTAGCGTAAAACCTAAAGGATGTGAGACACAGGTGAGTCAGTCGAAGTGCGAACTCACTTGTCCCCTTGTACGTCGACGAAAACCTCTGATGAGATAAAGGGAGTTCGTCAGCTTTGATGAAACTGTACAAGGAGATGACATACTTTCGCCCGCGAAATACCGGTCCTTGAATCGTTCGAAAACAGCCTCTACCAGATGATCCAGACGGCCCACCACCTCTGTGTGCGTATCCAAGGCATGTCAGTTACACCGGCAAAAAAGCGGGCAAAAGGGGCTCGTACGCCATTGAACCGCCCTGAGAACGGCAGCTTTCAGTGGTTCGGGGAACCTTGAATGCATTGTCTGGGCCTCTTGTTGTTCGCTTTCGAGCGCCTGAAAGTAGTCAAGGCCGCTTTTGCCTGTGACCTCGCACTGAAACTGCTTCAATCTATAGAATGACATTCGCGCCGCGTACGCCCTGGAAGCCGGGAAAGAGAGTCTGTCAGGGAATGGACGACGAGAACGGCGGGCTGTACGGACTCGTAGGTGTCGAATACTTCCCCAGTTTGATGGAGATAATAAACCTCCTTGTCGGGGTTCGACTGTACTGCTTGGAGGAGAGCATGGGAGGGTTCTATGAGCACTACGCGTTTGCGCCTGCATGTTGGCATTGTAGGACGAGAGGTGGAAAATGAAAAATGGAAGGAAGCGGGAAAGAGAGGGAAAGGCCGCGAGTGGCTATTAGGGAGGAAACGTTGGCATGTAGCCGCTACGGCGGTCCCTGTGCATTTTTTGCAACCTGACTCTGCACAAGGAACCGAAACCTCCTATGTAATCCATTTTTTAATCTTTCCCTTCTCTCTTCTCTCTCTGTCCAACAGTCAGACCAGCAACGCGCTTTTATTCCGATTCCCAGACTACCACAGCTCCGTCCTTTCTCGTACACATCCCGCCTTGGGGTGGGTTACATGGTGGGCGGACCACAGACGCGAATTGAGCACAAGTACTTGACGATCATCATCGAGTATGTTATTTTCCGCGCCAGCCAACCGGCGGGGTTTGGACGAGATAGCCGCGCGAACTACACACAGAAGACACACCACTTGCCTCCTGCACGTCCCCTACCTCGGGGGACCCCTCCATTTCTAAACCAAGACCACATTCGGGTCAGTGCCTTCTGACCACTTCCCCGTCATCCGTGCGCTGGGATGATGGATAGCTCGGCAATGCGTTGTTGTACCACGGTGGCAAAGAGCCATCGGAAGGACCACTTGCCCAGGTTAGACTTCTCGAGGAAACAGATGCCCTTATTTTCCCACGTGATGAATCTGAACGATCACGTGTACAACTAAAAAGTAGTCATCATGTGACCAATTTACTTAACAGGGCTTGTCATTAACTTGTCACCTAATGAAAAGGCGACCACGTAGAAACAAAGAAAGGAATGACCAGTGAGAGAACTAGAGTAGATAGCATGCATTGCAGATCGAACCATGTTTACATCTTGCAGAGATAAAAAAAGAAAATGATGGCCGAAGAGGGAAAAAATGCGGGGATCCAATGAGCGACGTTAGTTAAGATTCACGCGTACTCTGCCATTGTCCGGGGGCTTCGAGGGAGATTCAGCAGCACCTAGACGACCAAGCCTTTGCCGGAAACGCCCCTGGCGAGCCATCTCTTTCCCTTGACTCGTCCCGTTCATCGGAAGTTCATGAGATCGAGTATGCGACAGGCGTGTATCGTTTGCTAGTTCTTCTGCACCTTTACCACCCGGTCGAGAGAGAGACAAGAGACGGCGCAGACCCGATCCGCCACCTCGCATCCTCGCACCCTTTCCCTCTTTACCATCGATGACGACGATGGCCTTTGCCGTCGGGGACATGGGCGGCTTCTCATTGATATGCGATGCTCTCCGAGCGCGATCCTGGTTCGGCATGGTAGGACTCGAAAGGGGAGAGGACGAGTGTCCGTTGGCGTGATCTTTGCCTTCCACGTTGACCAGTACCCAACCATTTCCACTGCCACTTCGACTTCCCGTCTTCGTTGGCGATGCCGGTACACTAGAAGGACCCTTCGATTTACTAGGGCTATCTCCCGACGGGATGGGTATGGGCGGTGGTGGTGATCGGGGGGATATCATTCCTATCATCCCAGCCTCACTCTTGCGCACAACCCCATCACGCACAAGTTCAGGTGAAGTAACCCGCGCATCAACATCGTGCAAAGACCTGTCGGGGTGCCTGCAGTGTTCAGGGCGAACCGTAGACTCGTCAGTTTTCGAAGTATCGTTGACGCCGGATTCATCCTCCTCCGGAGTCGGTGACCAACTCCCAGGTAACATTGGAGATCGGAACACGGGGTGAAGCCGGGGTTCCTCGGTGAATAGCTCTTGCTCCTCCTCAATGTTCTCGATGCCTTCTGGCTTACCCAATCCCGTCCATCTGATGGGAAGATCGCAGGATCCCGTGGTGTCAACAGAATTGGAAGAAAACGCCGAATCTCGTATGCGGAACATTCCAGGGCTGAGAAGAGCTGGGTTCTCTCCTAACGGAAAGTCTTGCGCCCGGGGAGGTGACGGGGTGCGCGGGTCGCGTGAATGTAAAGTGAGCATCGGTGGGGTCTTTGAACGCGATGACACCGGCCGCACGGCACTGACTCGCCGGTGTGGTGACGATGATCTCGAGCTATTGCGTCCCGGAGGCGAATGAACAGTTTCTTCATCGTCGCGTGTAGAATCAGGGGTCTCTCCAGAATCCGGAGAAAGAGCACGCTTAGGGCCAAATCTGCTCCGATTGAGAGTCCCGATGCCAGTCATATTCTCACAGCTACTCGGCACCGCACTGGGCAGAGAGGTACGATAACGATCGTCATCGTCATTGTCGTGCGCATCGAAGTCCACGGAGACGGGTACTTGAGCCCTGGGAGCAGGTTTACGCATGCTGATGCCAGAAACAGTGTGTGGTGGAGATGAAGGCGGTAGCGTCGCGGGAAACGACGGCGGAAAGCCATTGGACTCAGTGGTCGCCCGCGTATGATGGGGAGTAGATGGGCCATACGAAGGAGGCAGCAGTTGCTGAGGGGCTGTTGCTACACGCCTGTGCAACGACGTTGGTATAACGCCCGCGTCGGAATTGCGTTCAGGAGTAGACGCTCCATTGGACCGCCGCACATCCAGCATGGACCCAGAGCGGCTAATCGGGGACTCTGGCCAATTCTGATCATATGCGTCGGAAGATCCAGGTCCAATGAAAACCCACAAATCTTTCACTCGTGAACGACCACAAATGGAAAGAGAGGCAACCATTGTGCAAGCATGGCCATCGAGCGAAGTGAGGAGAGAAAGAATTTGATGGAGTGAATCAGTTGCAAATGTGTCTTCGTTGAACCCTGAAAGTACTGAGTTGGAGGCAAACAGAAGACAAAGATATTGTATACACACAATTGTAGCCCTTGAGCTTAAACTCGTATGCTGTATCGCCGACCTTTTTCTCAGAGACGACGCCCCTTGGCCAGGAGCTGCGGACAGCTTGGAGAATGGCGGGAGTGGAATTCAAAGGAGGGTGTATGACGCGCATGACGGTGCTGGATACGAAAGATATTGCAAAGGGCGTCTTCTTCTCATGCTTACCACCAGTACCGTGAGAGAGGTTGCTCCCAGAACCAGCAGGGATTGGGGAATGGGGAGTGATTGGAAAAGGAGGAGCAGATAGACGAGAGAAGGCGATTGCAAGCCGATCGTCGCGTTCGCGACCATAGTCGACGGTGGAGAGAATGGTATAACTATGCCTGTAAATAACGGCAATGATGTCGAGGAGGATACGCTCGGTACGTGCGCTCTTTGGGGAAGCCCAAGGTTTACCGTGGAGTGTGAACTCGCACAACTTCTGGGAAGAGTCTTCGCGGCAAGCGGCGTTGAGGTAAAAGTGGTCAAGGAGGCGACGTAGGTCTGCGACGACCTCGAGGGAGAAAGAGTAGAGCCTGATGAAACTTGGACCGGAAATGGCGAGCAAAGAGAAATCCGAGGTTGTGCGCTGGTCGCGGATGAACTCTTTCCTGGGAACGAAGCCAGAATCAGCCAAAGTGGAGACTGGTTGCATGTGAAGGATGGTCGTCGGCCAGATAGGGTGTGAACAAAGAGGGTGAGACGAGGAGGTATATCCTACCAAGACTGAGCGGGATGGGAAACGTCAGGTAAACGGGTGGCCAATGGTGAATCTAAAGGGGGAAAGAGGCCTAATTGCGAGAAAACGTGCAAGACACGCCAGTCGGTGCGTAAAAGCGAGCTTGAGCAGGTGGACGCGGGCAGGCAACGAGGCGATGGGAAATGTTGTAAGGACGGATGCTGTGAACTGCGCAGAACTATTGACCGTTCAAAGGCAAGTACTAATGCCACCCTAATAGTGGAGCGGTGGCCAATTCACTGCGCCCCGGCCGAGTGGCACCAGAACCAAAATTCAGGGTGACATCACAGACAGACCAGCGCGTGTCGGTGGCAGTGCCACTTTCAATCCCGGTCCGGGCCAGCCCCGGCCCGCGTCCGCCAACAAGTTATAAGTCAAAACCGTGGCTCGCACTCCCAGACTTATACCCCCCTTCAAAGTCGGACATGGAAAAGACAAAGCTAGATGTTTTGATGTGTGCGTGTTATCAATACTTCTCGATCCGTAAGTATTTCTCACCTTGTCTTTCTTCCCTTTCCCAGGCGGGACGGTGGGTCCACGCGCTTCCAGCACCGATCCCGATTGACGTGCCGCAGGGCGAGTATACCACAGGATGGACCGGAAACGGTGCCTCGAAATCGGACAAGAGAGTGGGTCTACCATCGCAGATCACCGTGCCACCTGACTGATCCGCCGGTCCGACCGAATCCATAGATCGGCGTTAGTTCACCCATATCTGAGCCTCTTGCTTCGTAGTGATCCAATCCAGGTCGTCGGTTTAACCATGTTCGATCTCCGGAGACTCGGAAAGGTGCGCAGCGGTCTGCTCGTCCACATACCACATTGCACTGGCAACCCGCGCTAGGTCGGCAAACTTGGAATGGTTGGCGTCAACGGTTCCAAGTTCCCGCTGATCCGGCAGCATCTCCAAGAGAACATAGCCAACGTCTACAAGGACATGGATACCTCGTAAGGCTAGATACCCTGCTGCCACAGTCCTTGACGGCCTCGTCGCAGATTCGATGAATTCCCAAAACAAGGGCAATACGATCCCGAAGCATGTCAGTGCTCCGTTTGTGCCCATGCTATTTGGCTTCCAACATTTTGTGTCAGATAAGCAGGCGATCGACGGGCTGTCTCCCGGCGATGCTGTCATTGTCTTCACTCCAGACAGTCAGTGTTCCTTCGACGCTATACGCGGTGATCATGTCACGCCTTCAATCATCTAGGTACCCATTACCCCATCTGCCTCTACGCAATCGAACGCGGCATTCACGTCCTTGTCACCAAGCCTGCCACTCAGCTTCTTTCCCACCACAACCTCCTCATCGAAGCCGCTCGCAAGCACAACGTTGTCTGCTTCGTCGAGTACCACAAACGCTTTGATCCCGTTTACAGCGACGCCAAAGCTAGGGCACAGGCACTCGGAGAATTCAACTTTTTCAGCGCATGGATGAGCCAACCGAAAAGTCAGCTGGAGACATTCAAGGCCTGGGCTGGTAGAGACTCGGACATCAGGTCAGTATTACTAGGTACCACGTGCTAGATGAATTCATTAATCACCCAGTCGTTAGCTACTATCTTTCTTCGCACCACATCGACATCTGCTGTTGGATTCTGCAGGACAAGGCCATACCGACTCGCGTCGTTGCGAGCGCCGCCACAGGCATAGCTACGAGCGAACCCTATAACTGTGTCCCCCAAACAGAAGACACCATAACTCTCCTCGTCGATTGGCAGTCGATCGCCAGTCCGAAACACAAAGGGACCGCGGTCTACACTGCATCTTGGACTGCGCCACTGAAAGCTGGAATCCATTCGGCTCAACATTGGTACTACTTGGGAGAAAAAGTGAGTACGACAATTCTCTAGAATCCTCTAGATACAACGATTCGTCATACGCTCTAGGGGGACATCAACGTCGATCAGGCTCACCGTGGCTATGATGTCACTGTCGACGAGACAGGCAAGACGTGGTATAACCCATTCTAGTGCGCACACACCCCAAACTTGTTCGCGGTAGTCTGCTGACGGCTAGGTGATCAGTATGAAGTATTCTCCGTCTGAAACCGGTCACTTTGACGGGCAGCGGGGGTATGGATATGTATCGATTGAGAAATTCGTCGATGCCGCACGAGCCGTAAACGCCGGCTTGGCGAAATTAGCTGATTTTGATGCTGGATATCCAACCATTGCAAACACTGTATTGACGACAGCGATTCTCAATGCTGGACGCATTAGTCTGGATGAGAAGAGGCCAGTGGGTATCAGGAAAAGCGAAGGTGCATGGGTCCTAGACTAGAAACTTTGGTCTGTTCCTAAGCGATGCGAATCAATCGATTCGCGCAATTCATAAGCACTTCCATCATGTCTGAGCTTATTGTTCCCAATGAGTAATACTTTAATAAGAACGATGGAAACCCGATTCCCGACAGAACAAAACAGTTGAGCAGTTTGGAGAATCAAGGCTATTTGTTTCGTCCGACAGATTTCCATTCTTCGTTGTTTCAAGGACCCAACGTATTACACATGGAGTCCCAATCCAAACCATCATATCTAGCGTTTCTTCCAACACTGATGCTGTGCATTGTCATGGTACCGATCAGAAACCCTGAACCGAGCAACGATCGAATTCAAATTTCTATCAGACACACAAACCCTGTAGTTAGCCCTTGATATTGCAGATACGGTATTGTAAAAACATTGTTCAATTGGGTAGGAGATGCCGAGGTGCTGCAACATTGACGAGATGGAGTGTGTGACAAGTGCGCGGAAAGCTAAATTAAACTAGGCACAATGAAAGTTGTACGGTTGGCCAAAGGCCGAGGACAAACCGACGCAAGAAACCACACGTAACGAGCCAAACGGTCGACAAGAGATAAATTCTGAACGCAATCATAAAGTGAAGAATAATATAGAACGAATGCGATTGACAGTGGGTGGGGAGAATCTGTCGACCTCGTCACGTGGTGAATATTGCGAGTGATTTTAACGGAAAGCGAGCGATATGACAGATGTGTATGCATAGAGTAACAGAGACTGGAATGAGTGGAAATGATTGCACATTGATCGGTGGTATTGACAAACATTGAGGTGATTGTTCAGAGGACGGAGAGGAAAGCCGCTAACGAGAGCTTGCCATGCATCGAGTGGTTTGGCTCAACTAGATGCGCTAGCTTGACCCTCGTCCTCCTAGAGATAGGTTGTCGATGAGTGTGGCGGAATTGAAGACGGAAGGGATATTGCAAAGGAAGGGTGATGCATGGATGATGAGTGGTAGAAACAGTGCACAAGTAGCTGAGCGTGTAGGTGGTATTACATTTTGAGGGTTGTAGAGGCGGCGTCGGAGGAATGGTGCACTATGCGACGGCGGCCACTCGAGGTGAGCCATTGAGATTGTGGAGTGCAGGACGACTATAAGCAACAAACTCGTGAGGAAGGTAGTGATCTGGAGGCGCCTCGATACGTTGTTTGTTGACGGAGAGCTCGAATGTATTAGGCAGGTTCTCCTTGTCGTCTTCAGATAGCAATGAACTTGAAAACGGATCAGAGGAGAACGACGATGGGCTCGTGGGTGTCAAAGGGAAGTCGTCCGAAATGTCAGATATAGTACTCGCGGCGCTCATTGGTGTGCTCGTCCCAGACAGTAAAGCGGATCGCTTCGGTGTGGTGGGCAAGGTAATAACTTGCTGTCGATCATAACGACCACCCTGAAGATAGTACTGGACAACCAAGGTTGCAGCCTTGGAGTAAAAGGCGTAGGAGTATTTCTTGACCAGAGTCTCTGAGAGATCGTTGACCCGCTTGGCAAGGCGGTTATCCAAGAATTCGACAATTTCCTGACATTCCTCTGTTTCCTCGAAAAGGCGCCGAGGCTTGCCACAAAGAAACCGAGCAAGTGTCAAAGCACCAAGCGCTATCGACGAAGGGGGGTATTTGATGAATTCCCGATAAAAGAGTGTGATCTCCATGAGGAAACGCGCAACGTGCTGGACTTTTTCTGTCTCAACGAATGGATCGCAACACATCAGGCGAAGCCAAGCCTCAGCTGTGGGGTGACCAAGGGTCCACTGTATAGTTGCCAATACGTGACCTTCCATTTGAATGAAAGCCGATTCGTCGTATGTTTCGCGGCAGATCTGTGCGAGCTCCTGAACCGTGGGTACGCGATCCTTTGCGTCTTCAAATTTGGCGGCGATCCATAGTGCTGCACATCCGACAAGCTGGTAATGCTTGATGTATACGATTCGGCGAGACACGTAGCGGTCCACTATATTGAGGGTGAGATAAAGAGTTTCCGGTCGAAGGCGAAACGCAAAATGGATCTCGACGAGGAAGTCAACCAGACAAGGACGCATGTGCCACCGTATTTCAGGTTGTTGGTCCATGGACTGCGCAGACGACATGGTATACCTCTATTTATCGTGAGAAAAATCAACGTGGTGACCGTTCGCATGAACCTTACCTCCATTTCATGCATATAGAATCGGATGTCGTCGCGGTATTCTTCCTCCAAAAGAACTCCTTGTCGTCGAAGTGCGGCAATTTGTGCGTCACGTTGACGCTGTTGTAGCAAAGCAGTCTTGGCAGAGTAAGGGGACTTGTGACTCGGAGCTAATGGACCACCTGGAGTCTTGCTTGCTTTGAAGACGCCTATTGGAGATGGACGTTTCTTGGGGTACGCGACTTTCCGCGAGCTCCGGTAGGAAGAGATGGAAATATCTTTCATGTCTGAGTCAATGGGTTTGGGGAACGTTGGCTGGGGAGAGTGATCGACCAACAAGAGTCTGGGAAAGCGTTGCACAGGGGGGGTTATATCGTTAGCATGCGCCAAGGGATGATAGGCACGAGAGACAGAGCCATGGATATGTAAGGTGCCTGAATGTGGTACTGAATACGGATTGGATTGGTTGGTAGAGCGCGAGCGCACGTAAATGTTCCTCGCCGCCTTCAGCGAACGGGTCACTGATGGAGGACGAAATATGTATAGAACGTGGCGATCGAACAGACAACCAATTTCCAATGTTTGGAGTATGGAATCGCACGTAGTGCAGCAAACGAAGACGGAGAACGCAATATGTGGTACTCACTGCAGGCAAGACAATGATCATGCAATGAGGGCGAGTACACTTGCGTGGAGAATGTCTGATCGGGTACGCGGGCGAGTGTGGCGGGTACTGTGGGGACTAGACAGAATGGGATCGTGGTCAGCGTGGGGGGTCGTGAAGAGAGTGGAAGGAGGGGATATGGAAGGGAAAGACGAGTGGGCAGGGTCGACGTCGCGAGCAGCGACGAAAGAGGAGGAAAGAGTCTTGTGTAACGAAGACTCCACAAGAGAGAGAAGGGAAAGGACTGCTCGAAATGAATAAGAGCACAGCAACGCTGTCTAACAAAAAAAAGAGAAAAGGAAAAATGAACGGAACACGGAAACATTTACGAAGAGAAAATATTCGAGATACATCCATAAAAGGGGAAACCCGATGAAATAAAAAAAGATAAAAAGGAAAATGTCAAAACGTGACGACAAGATTGAAGTGCAACATCAGCTCATCCGAGACAAGTTAGACTGTACATAACTGTCACCACCCTTTCGGCACTTCACATCGATTATCTCGATTGCCCAGCAACGATGGGCGCGATGCCGGCACCCGCACAGCCAGTCGCGGGTCGGCTGCAAGTTACGCGTTACGGCCCACCACCAGTGGGAATGCCTCGTCCGCCAAACGGCGCTATCCGTGGCACGTGTGGTAACAGCGCCGTGCGCGCACTTTCCCACGACCCCACGTTTTACGATGTCGAGAGCAAAATGACGTATTTCACCGTATATGGCGCATACTCACTTCTGAAGAGCTTCGGAGAAGAACTGGGACCACTACGCTTGATGTCTGCTCGGGTCAGACAAGGCCAGTATCGACAGAGGAAAGCACTCACACTAGCTTTGAAATTTGCTATTCGCCGATTCAACGCCATTGTCCACACATGCAAACGGCCTTGACTCACCTGCGAGGGAATGACCACTGGATCCAGAGGTCGCCTTGTGTGGTGTGATTAGAAAGAGATTAGAGAAATGCTGGTAGAGCTGAAGCGAGAGACGGTGTAAAGGAAAGACTGGTGAGTTGGATGGATCTAGAGTGGATGCAGCGCAACGACTACAAGGAAAATCGTCTCGAAGTGAATCGAGCGTGTGGTGTCTCACGAGTACTAGTAACAGAGCACTTGCAGTGACCTTGTACTCGCAAACTGGCTGGCGTCGGGCGGAGAGCAGATAGAGGGAGGCTGGTGGTTCCAAGTCGAAGTTTTACCACCCGAAATGCGTGAAAAGCGTGCACCGCTTATCCGTTTGTCCTTCCAAGCGGGCATGCGGCACGTATTACTTACTTCATCCTCGGTAATATTTGTTACTTGTATTCTGATTTGGCAGGACAACTCCACGTTGTCTGCCTGCAGGCATTGGATGTTAGGTAGTTGCATATCTTCTTTATGTAAGTTGTTGTCTTCTCATCGGAAGCTCAGGCTCCCAGTGCAGCGCACTCAAACGCTATAGAGACCTCAAGGCCTCACCTCTGCCAAGCGTCATACAAAAATACGTGCTATTCGGGTGATCAGCACACTGGCATCCATGTTCGCTCCGTAGAATGTCGGTTCAGACGTCCATATGGACACATTGTCTCATACATGTTCCGTAAGCTTAACATGCAAGCGTTTGCGCCGGCTCCCACAGAGCACCTCCCATCATTCACAAGTTCTTATCAGGGCGCTCATCGTATATAGCTTCACATCGTACATCGAGAGGTACAGAGCCCGCGTCCCTGTCGGATTCCCAAATAATGGTCTAATTTTTCTTATTCTTGTCTATGTACTTAACCGGTGACAGGTAGACCGCTCATCTCACATGGTGCGGCCCGGCGCCGTTGTACTCGGGTACCAGGTAAGCCTTGACCAATGTAACGCTGTCGACACACCGCAGTGGCAGGTGGACAGCAAGCTTATCTTGCTGAACCACCAGATTTCAGTGATGGATAAGACGATGGGCTCAAACTCCACGGTGTTCCGTAGGTTGGAGAGCGCTCCACGTTTTGCTGGTTGCCACGGAAGAATAGAAGTCTTCCTTCATGGTAAATTCTTCGCAAACTGATGGGTCTCCCCGGTTGGATTTCGCCAAGTTGGGTCTCCTTCGTCCGACAATTGCCGCCGCATCACAGATCGTGCGTTTTGCTTGGTTTCTTGTTGCATTTGACAGGCGATAAGGTGCCAATTCGGACAGACACATCTCACCCGAGCGGCATATATGAACTGCAGGAGCAGTGCAACTTATGCGACTGTATCGTGCCCAAAACTCATAATTCAGTGAAACAGTGAGAAGGATCGAAAGGATCATACGAAACTACGTAACAATAAGGAATGTAGGCAAGTTCACACAGAAGGATCGAGACGAACAGGAAGAAACGAGAAACGAAATCACTAAGTCACCAGGCATAATACGTACATATAACATCTAGTCTCTCCGGGCCCCATTCATGAGTAAAGCCATGAGATCATGGGCCGGCTGGTTCGTGGTTCCACCACCGAAGCCTTGCTGCTGCAGGTGCAGTGGAACCATGTGTGGATGAATTTGCTGCGGCGGTTGCTGGTGTTGTCTCAAAGCGATATGAGGTGGCTGGACTTGAGGACCCTGTTGCCCAAACCCTCCACCTGGCGCGCGGAGCCCCCCATGCATGCCATTAGCGCCGGTAAGACCCAACAACTGTGCTTGTGTGGTTCCCAAATTTCCAGGATGAACGAGTCCTTGTAGCGCGTTCGGACCCAACGTCCCTTGTAGCTGATGTGCACTTGGGTGGGGGGGACGAATCTGCTGAGGCCCACCACTGAAGCCTAGCGAAGGTTGTTGGAAATTGTTGAAAGGAGGAGGTTGAGGCCCGTTTCCATGTACTGTCCCATGTAGGCCGCCATTCGTCATTCCAACAGATGCATTGACAAACTGGTTGGGCTCGTGGGGAGGTCGTCCACCTAAATTGGCGAGGCCAGGCGGCAAACGTTGTACCGAAGCGAGGTGATTAGGAGATGGAGCACCGCGGAACTGAGCTGTCTGCATCGGGATTGGGCCATTTCGACCTATGTTGCCATGTTGCATATGGACTGAGGGTACTGGGCCCTGATAAACCTGAGTTGGGGCACGTTGTCCGTTGAACGGTATAGGCTCATCAGGAAATTCAGAGAACGTTGCATTACTTTGTCTACTGCGAGGTGGAGCTGCCCGAAGGCCCGGCACCATGCCATCTGGGGCGAAGGCTCTATCATCATAGAGTGATTCCATTCGACCGGGGCCGAGTAGGTGAGGATGGCCTTGAGGATTTTGTAACACGTGCAGATTGTTCGACGGTGAACTATAACCCATCTCCAGATTCGGCAACTCTGGGGCGAGTCTCTGAGCCTATTCAAAAGATATGGAAACTTGCTTTTCGGAAGAATGATTAACATACCTGCGCAGAGTTGTTAAGCATTGCAAAAATGTCTTCCATTGCTCTGGCTTCAGAATTGTGCGAAGCATGCAAGCCTGAAAGGTCTGTTTTCTGAGGAGCAGGCTGTGACAACCCCGATGTACCAACCGGACCTTTCGAATATGGAGTCGGTTGGCTGTCTCTGTTCTTCCCATCAAAGAACTTGGCAAATCGACTACCTTTCGCAGCAGCAATACCTGAATTGGCAGGTTCAAAAGACTGAGGCTGAAGGCCATTCGAAAAACCCCCTCCATGGCCAGCCTCAGCAGACAATATGTGGTCTGAAGGGAAAACGGTGCGATCGCCCGCCAATGTCAGGGACCCGCGGTGGGTTGTTTCGGGCGTACGTGTGTTTTGGGGAGCGGGTCCGTCTCTGTGTGCTTCAAATGGAAAAAATTCATTGTTGGGTCGCTGTGTCTCAACCACGGGTGTGAAGTGTGCGGAGGAATCAATTGGCTGACTGACGCTGGGTCCAGCACCAATAACCGCATTCATGCCAACATTGCCATTCTTTTGGACGGATGACACTTGGTTTTGGGAGGACATAGAGCGCATAGACGAAGCAGCTGCATTTTGTGGATTCCGAGACCCCAGCGCAAGGAGCCGAGATCCTCCGGGAGGGTGAGCTTGAGACATCGGGTTTGCAGCCATCGTTGACTCAGTAGTAGATGGCTGCATAGTTGTAGATGGGTCGGATGGTAGTGGGGCTGGGAATACTCGCGAACTCTGTGGGGACAATTTATCGGACGATTCAGAGTCCTGACTGCTGAGAACTAGTGATGCAGAGGCCTGGGGGGAAGAGGCGGAAGTAAATGAGGTCGGTGGATGTGGAGTCACGCTGACAATGACAGGCTGCTCGCCAGGCGATGACACACGAGAGACCACTTCTCCTGGAAGAATGGGTGTCGATGCATTGACTGCTACAATGATAAATGTGGATGAATTCATTAGACATTTGTAGCGCACCTTGCGAAGCATCATCATGAAGACCTGCCGAAGAACTTTCAGCGGAAGAATGAAGTGCTGGGGGAACCACGCCGGGGGAGTCTGATTTTTTCTTGTCTTCTTCTCTCTTCATCATCAGACGGAAGAGTTGGATCTCATCGAGCTGGGTTTCGGAAGCCTGAACCGGGGATGAAGCTTGAGTCTGCGGCACCGTGAGGCCGGGCGCCGCTGGCGAGGAGGATTTGCCTTTCTGCTGCATTTCCTTCCTAAACGCTTGGATACCATCCAGTTCCCCGCCAGGACGCTGGCCGCCAATAACGCCACCACTACCATTGCTCGGGATGTAAGTATCCATCCAAGCGGGCTCTTTCTCGCGTTCTCGGTCTTTGCGGTCATCACGGTCTTTACCGTCTTCGCCCGGCTTCCTGTCCCGGCCACCTGTTCTCTTGCCCCGGTTTTCCCGTTCATCTCCAGCAGCCCAGCGTCTGTCGGAACGATCACCGCCATCCCAAGTGGGTCGGTCACGGCGGTCGCGCAAATCCCTTTCACGTCTCGCGGCCATGCGTTCGTCTCTTTTCCCGTCATCTCTCCATCGTCTGGGATCTTCGAGCTCGGAGTCTCGTTCAAAATCCCTGTCACGATCATCTCTGTCCTTTCGGTAGGCATATCCGTCGTCACGGTCCGTTCTCCGATCTTCTTTATCACGTCTTGAAGAAGACCCTTCACGACGGGACCGGGAGGAATCGCGCGCTCTGGAACGTGGCCGCTCGCGATCATCGCGGTCCCTGCGACCATTCTCTGGCCCTGGTGGGATAGGTAGGTGAGCAGTCAAGAGCAGTGACTGAGTACTTACGGTCTTTACCTGTTCGAGGTTGATCTCCACCTGCCACGATGAGGCCGGTAAGTTTTGTAGCATACAACATACCACTGACGATGACCCACCACGTCGCCAGTCTTCGTTGGACTCCCCGTCTTTCTTCCTTTGAGGTTCTTTAGAGTCACTTGCACGAGAAGAAGTTGCCTGGTGTCCCTGAGCAGCGGCCCTGGAGGAGGTGTTAGCAAGATGGGGAGCCAACTCTCTGTCCTTGGCTCGCATCTGCGAAATAGATGTGAGAGCACGGCGATCACGGTCATACTTGTCCGACAACTGGAATGACGGTGTTCAATGCGATTATGTGACTCGGATGAGATCTGTACTCGCATTACGCAGTCGTTCTTGACCTTCTTTGACCCTTTCTCGATCTTGTTCCTTGTCTACGTCTCTGTCTCGGTCGCGGTCTGCTGCGCGGATAGACTGGTGCTTGAAATTACCCATCTGAGAGGGTTGGGTAATGGCAGCGCCACGGAATGACTGTCTCGCCGAAGCTGAAGAGCGGCGTTGGAAAAATCACGTACGAGGAAAGGAGACACGTACCACTATCATCTGCGTCCCGACGGAACCTGAGTGTGCAGTATCAGCAGACGAGCTTGGGGGAGAGCGAGGCTACACACCGACGGTCTCGCGCATTTCCTGTGGGGAGTGGCGTCTCAGAGTCTTTTTTAGAACTCGACTGGTCGTTTTCGGTGCTGGAATGGCAGTGAGCAGGCAGCAGAAGAAGGGGAAAAGGACGCGAGCACAGACCCGAACCAATCTTTTAGGGGTGGCATGCCGCTGGGGAGCTGTACCAGAGGGGATTTGTGGAGAAAAAGAAGCTGAGAGCGAGAATACATGATGAAGGGACGATCGTTGGAGGGTACTTTGGATTGTTGTTGTTGTTGAGGAGAAGGTTCGGTGGGGATGACGGCGAGACTGTCGGACACGGTGAGGACGGGAGAAGGAGGTTGCGGGGAAACATGAATATCGGATGAGGAGGACATGGTGGAAAACAAACAACAGGCAGGTCGTCGCCACGGCCACCAAACTCAGACATGCTCTCTCTCAAACACTTTATCCTCAGGCAGCGCGTCATACACCTCTACCGTCTCGCACTCAGGGCATCTCGCAGTGCGTACTTCGCTCTCTGGTACATACAACGTTGGCCGTCTCACACTGTGGCCATAGCCATACCCGACCCACACACGCGCGCAGAGACACTCGGTTGGTTTCGCACAGAGATCGAGCACAACAAACACCTCACCGATACCGTGAGCTCGTCTGGCAGCTTCTCCCCCGTGCACGCCTCATGCAGCCCAGGTGGCAATTGAGAACAGGCTCGCCATCGCCAGCAGAGAAATCCGACAGCTCTTTCCCGGAACATCGGCTGGCACAACTCAAATGCATCCGAAGCAAGCTCGTTGACGCGAGTACATCATTAGGTACACTTCGAATTCATCTTCACCATGCCCTCACTGCTCCCGCGCATGGAGTATGTATATACGACATGAGCCGCTTTCACGCTTCAGGCTTGGTTGCGAAGGACTGCGTAAAATTCAGCATTCAGATCCTGTGAGGCATGGCACGAACGTACTTAGAATAACAGAGTCCCCGCTATCGGCGGTCAGAATATGGCATCATCACATGTGCGGACACATACCGCAGGAACATTTTGCTGATGAAGCGGTCCTTGTTGACTGGCTTCTTGTTCTTACCCTTTGGCACCTCGGTCCACATCTAGTCATATCGTCAACAAAATGGCGCGAAAATGAAGTCGGGCGACCCTACCTCCTTCACGTTCTCGAGCACCTGGGCAGATATCAGAGATCACGTAGAGCAAGGACGAGCCGGAGAATGACCAACCATGTTGCTGTGTCGATCGAATGCCTTTACGCGTGCGAGCAACTTTTTGTTATTCCGGAGGGAGATCAGGACCTGAGCATGGTTGCGGACGGCCTGCTGCAAAACTGACAAAGGACCCTGGCTGATCTCATGTTCCTCCAGCTGGCGTAGCTGAGCCTCGTCTAGCTCGGATTTAGGAACATGAACGTACTGACTGGCATGAGCGCAGTGAGCACGACGTTCCAGCACCATCGATGATCCCGCTCACCTCATGATTGTGGTGGTTAGTCTGGTCGAGGATTAGGACGTTGTTGACGCTGCACAAACAAAGCCACCAACTGTGACTCCTTCAGACATCTTCTCCTCGACACAAAATCGCGCCCTCAAAAGTATTTTGAGATGGGCCGTATAAAAAAAAAGGGCAAGGCCGGTGCGGCCAAGGCCTACATGACCCGGTCAGCTGCGGTCAAAAAATTACAGTGTTCCCTGGCCGACTTCCGGCGGTTGTGTATCCTCAAAGGTATTATCTGACTTCGTCATGTCACCTCTCCAGCCATAACGCAGAACAGGGATATTCCCCCGCGAGCCACGAAGCAAAAAGAAAGCCAACAAAGGCTCGACGGCTCCAACGTCCTTTTACTACACAAAGGACATCATTTACCTCGCGCACGAGCCAGTCTTGAACAAGCTGCGCGAGCACAAGGCGTTCGCAAAGAAGATCTCAAAAGCTCTTGGCCGTGGAGAATGGAGCATTGCGAAGAACCTGGAGGACAACAAACCAACTTATCGATTAGATCACATCGTAAAGGAAAGGTACAGCACTCCTTCCACGTTCTTTGCAAGGACGGCTTATATGATCATCAGATACCCCACCTTCACCGACGCCGTACGAGATATCGATGATGCACTTTGCATGATATTTCTCTTTGCCTCCCTACCCTCTAACGATCGTGTGTCACCATCTTTAATCGCCAATTGTTCCCGCCTGGCTGCCGAATGGCAACTGTACGTCATGCATTCGCGTTCGCTCAGGAAGGTTTTTCTTTCCATCAAAGGAATATACTACCAGGCGGAAATCATGGACCAGGATGTCACCTGGCTTGTGCCCTACCAATTTACGCAGAACGTAACATCTTTCCTATGTTTCAAAGTCCCAGGTGCTAAGCAGCCTGGTTGCAGATACCGTCAGACGTTGATGTCCGAGTGATGCTGACATTCCTGGAACTTTATCAAACTCTGCTCGGCTTCGTCTTTTTCAAGCTCTATACGGACGTGGGGCTTGTCTACCCACCTCCCCTGGATGCTAACCGAGATGAGGCGGGTGCTGGAATGGGTGCATTCAGTATTCAGACAGAGGAGAAAAATATGGCATCCATTCCAATGCCCCCAACCACCGGCAAAATAGCATCCACAAAGGAGGTTCGACAAGCAATCAAAACCATTACCGCTGATCCATCGCCTGTCAATGAAGATGTCGATCCCGATATCGCTACAAAATCCATCGAGGTCGACGAGGAATTTGTCGTCCACTCTTCTGCTGACGCGGATGCGGCGGCTTTGCTGCCTACACTGCAATCGTTATCGGAGACGCGCAAATCGACGCCTACGTCGCTATTTTCTGCGTACACCTTCTTTTTGTCGCGGGAGACATCCCGACCCGTTTTCGAGTTCTTGATAAAGTCATTTGGTGGTCGAGTTGGCTGGCCGGCATCGTCTGGAAGTGGATCTCCCATCACGGAATCTGATGATTCCATCACTCATGTCATCATCGACCGACCTGCGATCAGCAAGGTCAATGAATCGGCAGAAGAGAAGGAACGGCGGCGAAAACGAAAGCATATCCAACCGCAATGGATTGTGGACTGCATCAACGCAGGAAAGATCCTTGTGGAAGATCTCTATGCGCAAGGTGCTACGCTGCCCCCTCATTTGTCTCCATTTGGAGATAAACCAGGGGCTTATGACCCGACCGTTGACCTACCCCACTCGGAGGAAGGACCGGAAGAGGAGGTGCCCGGCAGCGAAGAGGAAGAGGGTTCGGAGCGAGAGGAAGAGGAAGGAGTTGGCGAGACGGTCAGCATCGGGAATGCTGACGACGTGGAGTCTCTGCGTGCTGCAGAACTAGCAGCCGAGGCGGCGGGAATGGAATACGGCACCTTCGAGAAGGAAGTGAAGAAATTGCAGAGGAAGCGGGCGAAGGAGAAGCCAGTCGATCAAGATGAAGAAGAGATGGGCAAGATGCTGTTGAGTAACAAGAAGCGGAAGCTTTACGAGCGAATGAAGTATGGAGAGAAGAAACGGGCAGGCGAGGTGCGTACAGCCGGGTCGATTGCGGCTATTTCTCTGACGAATTCGACAGCGCGACGCCCTGCTGAGGAGACGCCGAGAACTGCTAGTTCGAAAGGGACGGAATTAGTTACAACTTACATAAGCTAGTTCCTTGTGCCTTGCACGGGCCTCCCCGTCTTGCTTCAACTTGTGCTCGTCGTGCTCGTCGCGTAGCACGCTGTTATGGTCGGTATGCTTGGTTTGGGTAACAGACATTCCCCTTCAGCAAACCTACGCTGCTCTGACTCATGCCCGGGCTCTGTTGCGAATCTCAGACCAGCGCCGCCGTCGAGGGCCGACTCGCAGAACCCCCCCGTGCGCACTCCAGACACACCCAGCAATACCGCCGGCGGTGGTCTCCACTTCTTCTCCCTACCACATTGGACACGCCGCATACTTCCTCTGTCTCCCTCAGCGCGCAAAGCTCTTCACCATGTCGACGACTCAAATATGTGCAGTGCACCTCCTCGGAGACCTTTGTTCGAGAAAGACCTTCCCCCGACCCCGTCCCCCGATGCTGAGCCAAACATCGGTGCCCATGGTCGCGAGGTTCATCCAAACGATCCCCGGGTGTCCATCACCGTTCAACATGCAACCGACTCTCCTCCCCAACCTACTTTTTATCTAGACGTATACCGCAACCCACCCATAATATCCCCACCCTCTCAGACCAACTCCGTTGCGTTCACGACATATCCTAACAGCAGCAACGAGAACGCTCTGCGAAAAAGTAAGAGCACGTATTCGTTCCGGTCTCAAGAACCTTCCTCCAGTCTTGAGCAACAGCGTGCCAGAGGTGTCTCGATGACCCACATGTTCGGAACGGTGAAACGAGTCTCAACATCCCCGCCCGCTACCGCTCAAACTACTCCTGCGACACCCCTAGTACGAAAATCTTCGTTTTGGTCACGCAAGTTTTCGACTTCATCTCAACGTCTCACGACCCAACATCTCACTGTTCCAACCGAGTCACCCTCGCTCCCAACCATGAAAGCCAACTCCCCGCTCCACGCTGATTTCATTGCGCCTCCAGCATCCCTCGCTCGGTCAAGTAGCAATTCTAGTAGTTCAGGACTTTCTAGGCGCCATTCGGAACGTGCTCTTCGTCGCCCCTCGACGGCTCATACCAATATCCCTAGTTTGCCGCAACGCTCAATTGCTCCAGATAGAACCAATGTTCGACCGTCCACCGCAGATCCATATTCTCTTACTTCACGCCGTCCAGCCACGCGACGGCCGACTACAGCCGATTCTGCAATGTCTTCACGTTCACGCACTCTCTTTACCTCACAACAGCCGTCCATCGTTCCTTTTTCAAACGAGTCTCTCTCGGTCCATCCCACGGCCCAATCCAAAATCAATCCGCGCAATCCCCGACCTCGTTCTTCGACTAATCCGCCACTCTTGCATCGACTTTCTATCAATCTATTCGCCTCATCTTCCTCGTCTGCCAAAAATGGGTCTCCCTTTTCCAATGGAGTTCAGCCGTCCCCCTCTCGCTCTCCTCGGCCATCTCTGTCTCAGATCCCCGCCGACGTCCTAAAGCCTCGAACAAGCGAATCCTCCGAGATGTTCGTTGATAGATTGGTGTCACTCGTCTCCAAGACCGACATAGCTGGAGTCTTGGCTTCTGCGTAAGCTCCCGCTGACGGTCTTTACTCCTGTTAACTGTTTTATGCAGCGGAGACTCGATACATGCCGATTCACTCAAGCTATTTATTCGACGTTTTGATTTTCACGGTGACCCTTTGGATGTCGCATTGCGCAGACTGTTGATGGATGTTGGTCTGCCACGGGAGACACAACAAATCGATCGAGTGATCGAAGCGTTTGGAAATAGGTATCTTTCGTGTAACCCTGACCTATTCAGTTCCAAAGGTGTGTCATTCCCAAATCACCTGGCGCAGAATTTGCTAATGATATCAGATCACCCATATATCCTAGCTTTTAGCCTCATCATGTTACACACCGACGCTTTTAACAAGTCAAATAGACGCAAGATGTCCAAAGCAGATTATGTGAGGAACACCACACTCCCAGGTTTGATTCCGGAGATTCTTGATGTATGTAGCATGTCGTTGCCGTTGCAGTGGGTCACTCATGGCAGTTTTCCAGTGCTTCTACGACAACATCGTTTTTGCACCGTTCATCTTCATCGAGGATCCCTTAGACCCTGATGGGAGTTTCGAGGGAAATCTTACCAGACCCTCCACGTCATCTGGGGTACCAAGTCCATTGATTCAAAGCGGGAACACGTTGCTGAGCAGACCAAAGATCGATCCGTACTATCTCATCACGAATGTGAGTGTTTTGCACCATTTTCGCCTCTTTGCCTCAAATGTCCTTTTAGCACCTGCTCGATCAGCTCCGCGTCAACGTCGATGGCCAAATATCACCCGAGAACCCGTTTCGATGGGATGGTACTGGTGCTCCTTGGAACTATGACGAGATCCTATTGGATTTTATCAGGGGCCATACGGTACAAATAGGATTAACGGATGCGCGATCGACGGCTCCGTTCTTTGGTTTGAGTGTTGGGGGTATTCCAACTCCGTCTCTCAACGGCCTTTCCAGTGCACTTGAGACATTAGTTGCATCCGAGACATGGACCATCAAGTTTATCAAAGTCGCTGTGCTTAATCGAAAGGATGATCTGCTGGAAGGGGGGAAAAAGCCATCGAATCGCAAGTGGCGTCCATTTAGTGTCGCACTTACGAGATCGTCGCTTCTTCTGTTCCGTGATCTATCATGGGCATCATTACTACTCTCTTGGAACGATTTTCCAAGGAAAGCCCCCATTGCATCAACGTCGTTCAAGCCTGATGAAATCATTTCCTTAAACGGTGCCCTGGCAGTACTGGACCAATCCGATAGCAAGGTAATCTAACACATGTTGCAATTGTCTGGTACTCAACAGCTTGCACTACAGCACTTGAATACCTTTCATCTCATCACCCGTGATAGACGGCATATTCTCTTCCAAATAACCGAGGGGAATGAGATGAATGAGTGGATATCACGTATCAACTATGCAAGTGCATTCAAAACCACGGGCATACGCATGCGATCACTCGGCATGACAGACAAAGTTCTCGAGCTCACCGGAGTAGCTGCTGCTACGTCACACCTTCATGACCTGCAACTTCCGAATTTTGTTCAACCAAGAACATTGGCCTGGGTTCATCATAACCACTCTCAGCCAACGGAAGCACCTCCTGATGATGGTAGGTCGCACGACGAGTACCGTCCGGACACAGGTACTTTCCAGAATGAATCGGGTGATCCGTCTGCACCAGAGGTCGAAGGAACATCCCAGCTTCAGGAGACATTTGACACAGTGAAGGCAGAATTAGCTGCTGCTCGCATTAGCGCCGGAGATCTCTCGGCTATGGAACAGGCACATCCAGTTGGACCGGAATCTCCCCGTCTCGTTTCCAGGTCTCGCATAATACATACTCGGGTAGAAGATCTGGAGGATCGCATCTGCACAGCCAATGCACAAATCGATTCCAGCATGCACGTCGCGAGAAACATTGCAATTTTGGCACCATTCCAGAGATCTACCCGGGATCGCTTGCAGGAAACCATTCAGACGATGTCCAAGAAAATACATGCGATGCGCTTGGATGTAACCAAGCTCGTTTGTCATCGCAACATCCTTCTCAACGATCTCGCCGTCGAGGAGAAGAATTTCAAACAGGCAACCTCGCTCGCTTTGCAGGCTGCAACTGAAACTTTGCAGCAGCGCTACTCCGAATATGCCCTACGGTCATCGTTCTCTAGTCAAGAGCTTCGACCCAACAGTATGTCGCGCGAAGAGTCTCCTCCATCTGGTTCGCGGTCGTTTGACTCGTCCGCTCATGAAGCATTCCGTTCGGCGCTCGACTTTGGTCCTGACTGGCCATCCTCGGGCGAAACGTTTCCCACATCCTCACTTTTGGGACCACCTCCCTTCGCCGATTCACCGGTTGCACAAGGATTTGATGAGTCAAAGACATCGGCCGACGAACCCTCTTATTTATTGTTATCCACCACCAGTCAATCCCTTCCTGTCACAGCCTTGCATGAGAATCTACCCATAACACCTGACTCACCAGAGGAACAAGCGGAGGAGTGGAGCAAAACCAGAGCGGCAAAGCGTGTCTCGCTAGTAAAACTACCATCTGATCTGCGAATGTCGGCTATTGCTGGCAAATCATCCCGCCATCCTCAAGGCATCAACATGTTGAAAGAGGGATCCCGTATTGTTGGCACATCCGTTACCTGACTTCAGACAGTCTGACATTTTTTTAATTACCATGGCTAAGTTACATTGCAGTACTACTAGGTTCATACTTATTGCATCTACGGCTCTACGACGTATACCCATGTTCATTTGACCCTTCCAGCTGATGTGCCTGAACACGTACTTGGTAACACAAGGTCAGGGGAAATGCAGTGTCTTTGATATGCCACAGTGCGACCCCATCAAAAAGCAAGTCACGACGTAACTCACATGCATTCATATCTCACAAAAACAGCCTGAGAGAGCCGCATCTAGACATTATCACGGTTCTCTCGGATTACCTGTTAGCGCGCATGCATTGCACCGTCAGTGGTCGTCGCGACCCTTCTCAGCGATCCGGGCTCGAGCAGGTGAGTCAACCGTGACATGATTAATTGAGCTCGAGGAACTGGTGCCACACTCTACTGACATCTTGTCATGTATGTACAACGCTACCGTTTCCCACATTGGAGCATGTTCCTAGGTTACGAGCGATCCAGAATTATCTCAACATTCGTCCAGTGGCTGGTTTCCGTGAGTCCATAAACCCCAACTAGTATCTAGGTTTGGCTGCCTTCTGTCCCGTCCCGCGGATGGCGTCACTGGCCGGCTACATAACGCTTTCCCGTCTAAGCATCAACTACGCCGAAAGATGTCGCGTGAAGCTGCTCGTCCCTCATCATCTCACTCCATACCTGCTCTCCCTCCTTCCCTTCATCTGGCTAATTCTCAGGAGAAGAACGACACCTGCCCTAGGAGTTCCAAGCAAAGCAGAATGAGTCTCGGCTGGGTTTTTCACTACATTGTCTCACCAAGGCGGTCTGGCACGGTCAGTGTCCTGGAGAAGGTACCCGAGGCAAGGGTAGAGGTCGAGAATGTCGTCTGCAGCAGCGGGCATTCTTCCGAAAGCCTCAGAAAGCCTCGCCGTCAAGTTCGTCTTCCGTTCTCCGTATCATCCATCATTTCTCGTTCGGCCGCTTTGCAAACTTCCACGCTGTCACACTCACCGCCACACTCACCGACAACGCTCGTTACGCCATTCCCTTCGCTGAATGTCTCTGATATACCATGCAGAAGCCCTACAAACAGGTCCCCATTTTCCGCTGTCTTACTCGGTTGCGAGGACAAAGAGCAAGAGGAAGAAGACCCAGAGCTTGCGGTTTGGCGTACGGGACAATTGCACCGTGCTAGACTTGCAAAGTTGACCAGGCATCTGGGAGAGGAGATCCCTGCAGAAATGGTGTCGAGCCCTGCTTTCTTATCCTCTGGCACTTCTGGTTCCTGTCTCTCCCCGCGTCGTGGTGGCCATCATCGCAGACAAAGAAGTCTCGACCCTAGGCCGTTCGGACCGGAGTCATTCATCATTGGATCTGCTGAAGGAAATTTGCGGAGAAGTAGATCACTGAAGTGGGAGGGTGTGACCCGCCACAGATTGACCGAGTCGGCTGGAATTCTCTCTAAGACACAAATTGTGGAGTCCGCTGCCGGCAGAGGGGTTCACGATGCCGAAAATACGGTGAGATAGGGATCTGGGATTACAGTGAGCATTGCACGGTCACTTACTTTTTTTTTTGTTCAGTCGCATATGATAACTATACCTAATCAAGTGCCTGAAGGAGCATCAGAGGATACACGTTCTAACAGCCCTTTCCGTCCATCCGGAGAAAGTGCCAGCGATAACGGTACATTCTCTCTACATACTCACTACATCCCATCAAGGTCAAGAACAGTCACCAGGCGACCTGCGACGGCAGAGTCGAGTCGGCGCATGGAAAAACTGGCAGACTTCTTTGGTGTCGACAGTGAAGAGCTATCGACTGAGAGGCTACAGTTCTCGTCACCTAATAGTAGTGCGGCGGGAGATCATGCTACTAAAGTTGGTATCCAAGCCTCCGACTCACAGCTCGAGGTGGAGGTAAAGGTCAGCAAACCTACTCGATTTTGGAGTGGTAGGGCAAGGACCAAAAATGTACATCCGGATGATGTGATGGCGAGGCTTAGGGAGATGAGAGCGTCGTAGTTGCAATCCTTCAGCATGACAATGTACTCTAGTTCTACTCATATACGTACGGAGCGGATGTTTTATCGTTATTATTTTATTTATTATTTTAGTAGTTTTTGCTTGTGGCACGACAACCCTAACCCCGGTAATCTTAAACCTAAACCTAACCCGATCCTTGGGTTCTGTCATCCACCAGCAACATAGTACTCCAATGGTGAGCAGTCCGTTTCCTGACGAGTTTCTCAGGACCTCACAACTACCATCCAGCCAATTTTCCAAGACGAGAACGGTTTAGCCGTCAAGTTCTTCATACAGAAGGACATTTCTCAAGAAATACAGGCCGAGTTATGCGAAACGATTACAGTGAGCACGTTTGCGCTCCCGGGTTGGACCCTAGTTGACGTGCAGCTCAGTCTCTCGGCGGGCGCGTAGAAAGCAAGGTGCCGAGACAAGGCTACATTCTGACACAGCCTGGCACACCAGAAGAGGAGCGCCTTCGCCTTTGCTGGATCAGCTCCGATCGCCCTGAACGCCATTTCGTGCCCTACACCTACGTCGAGGCTTGCAAGATCGCCGGAATGCTACTGAGGCAGATATTCGTCGAGAACGGAGCACCCATCAAGATGCACATACATCCGAGCATCGCAAACGTGAACGCGCGTGCGGCGCTCAGCCAACGCATCATGGTGAGTCCGCTTGGCCATCGCCATCGACATCCTCCGGGTCTCACTTATTTTTCTGGGGGTGACTCAAGCATTCCGGTGGAGATCCCACTGCATCCCCTCAGTCAGCTCGAGTAATCCTCGCAGACCCAAACACGGAGGTTTTCCAGCATCTCATCAAGTCGTATCAGGGTGTTTCAGACAAGTACATCGAGTCTTATTTGTGGGTCAAGAAATGCGTGGAGAAAGGTGCATTCGTTTACACTCCCCTGGTATATAAGAACCCCGGTGGTAGGCGTCCTGGGGAAGAGTGAGCTCTCCTAACACTTCTGTCACTTACACGCGTCACTCACTCATGCACAGACGAACTCAGTTCACCGAAGAGGACGAAGAACGTTTGTGCCAGTGGATAGCAACTAAAATCCCGTATAAGGAAACAGGGGGTAGAACTGGTAACCGTCTATATCAACAGTTATGTGAGATGGTGAGTTCGTCAAGATATGCTGAGCGAACCAATATCTGATAGATCCAGGCTGCTGACCCGGAGTACGCGTGGGTAACTCGGCATACATGGCAATCATGGCGAGAGCGCTACAAGAAGAATTCGATCCGCCTGGACAACATGATTACCACAATCGTGAATCAGAAAAAGCCAGCCCACGGGGAGAAAGGACAGTATGGTTATGTTCGACAAGCAGAAGAAAAAACCAGGCGTACGAGGAAAAAGCGTGCAAAGGCGGTCGACGAGTCGATTCGACCCGGTCAGGCGGAGCGACAAATGACTGGAGTCGATGGCATCTCCAATATCGCCGTGCCAATCATTCTGTTTGCTCCCGACCAGGTTCCTGTCGAACCACAAGCTTCAATGTCGGGTATTCGTTCTCGACAAACCCCTGACGAAGAGGAAATGGCAGACGGCGAAGAGAGCGAGGAATGGCGCATTCGAGTTGGTAATCGATCTCCTCCGCCATGGGGAAAGCGGAAAACGGACGACGAAAGTAGCAATGGGTCCCACGTCGCAAAGAAATTAAAAACGGTGTAAGTGTCTGGTTGCGGGGTCGTGCAATGCTCAAGAATTCTACAGCGGTTCGAACTCAAGTTTGCCCAACACCTTTGTTGTACCGACCGCAATCACATCGGGAGACGGACAGGCAGTGTCTCTGCTCCATTGCATCGATCAAGCGATCTATGATATCGCCAACGAATTTAGGTTCACTGTACAAGAAGTGAAAGAGTTTTATGACAAATGCGGTGAAATGGATCGCACTAGGATGCGGTTCCAGAGAATGCGACAGCTGCTGAATAGTGTCGACGATGGCATTGGTGATAATGGCAACGGTGTGTAGTTAAGCCTAACTAAACTCCTTGTATCCTATGACTGTAGCATTTTACATACATGCACTGGCGACCCGTAATAATCGTATCGTGTGCTGCACACTATGGCACATCGTTTTCCGCAAATTTAATGTAATCTGCTGCTCGTACAGGCGCAGAGGGGCTATCAAACGGTTTCTTACGTCTGAGTGCCTGTGAGATCAAGTGTCATGTCACGACAATGGAAGGCTGCTCACCTTTCACCGGCTGCTACTGATGGGAATGAAGCAAAAAGGTCCGGGTGCTTGGGTAGAGGGGATTCACTTTGCAAAACCGATGAGCTGAAACAGAAATGAGAATGATGACAACTGACCTAAAATAAGGGTGACGCAGAGCTTCATCGGCAGTGATGCGCTGCGCTGGATCATAAGTTAAGAGTAACATCAAAAGATCGATCCCCGCTGTTGTCATGTATTGAAATCGTTGACGGAATTGGTGAGCATGTGGCGCAGGGAGAGAGATGGTCTTGGCGAGAGGGAGACTGGAATAATCCGGCCAAGAGGAACTAGTAGGAGGGCCAAGGAGCTTGAAAATCATAGAAAGGAGTTCGACCTCTCCTTGGGCCTGAAATAAAGGCTCTTTCAAGAGCAGTTCTGCGAAAATGCATCCCACAGACCACATGTCGATGGGAGTTGAATACTTGGTAGCTCCCAAAAGGATCTCTGGAGCACTGTGAAGTGTGTGAGAGAGGACAAGACAGAAAAGATGCCGCCCGTCGACGTACCGGTACCATAAAGTTACTACTAGTTGAGTTAGGCCACCTACGCCGACAGGTTCTCCGTATCTTCGTGCGAGACCGAAATCGGCTACCTTGATCATACCGCGGTTGTTCATGAGGAGATTGCTTGTCTTCAGATCACGATGTAGAATCCAATTGGAATGACAATGAGCGACGGCAGATAACAACTGCATCATCAGAGTTTTGATTTCCGACTGCAGGAAGGGGGATGGCATCAATGTCAAGAGCGTCTTGAGATCATGTTCGATGAAATCCATGACTACATAGACTCTTCCGGTGGTTAGTGGTGATGGCAACCTCTGAGAGAATTCAACGGCTGAACTCACTGTGTCAATGTGTCACCGACGACTACTTCGCGGATTCGGACGACGTTTTCGTGCTGACAAGCCATGAGAGCGCCAATCTCACGAAGGGCGGTAATCGGGAAGCCATGCTTCTCCTCGTCAAGTTTGAGCTTTTTGAGGGCAACGATATCCCCAGTCTCTTTGTCCCTGGCGCGAAATACGACGCCGTAGGAGCCTTCTTCTATTTGGTTGAGTCGTTCGTAACAGTATACAGAACGAGAAGGCTGGATGGGAGGATGAAGGCTTCGGAGGGGCGCGAAGACGCTGTGTGCGCTGGAACGGGCTGGGCGAGGTTGCTGGAACGGAGAAGGATCTACGGGGGTGACTTGGCTGGCGTCGCGAGTGCGGGTGTTCCGCACCGACTTTATGCGACGTCTGAGAGATTGTTGACGAGATTGTATTGCCTCGCTCTCTGGTTCTTCCTCGTCCCATTTAGATCGTTTCCGCGATGTTGCACGCTCAAGAGGCGAAGAACCCTCCATCCAACTTGAAAGGCTACGAAGAGTTAGTCGCAGTCACGTGGTGTCATTATCTCAAGGTCAAACTACGATGAACGATCCAGAGTTGTCTGCGGAGATGTTCAGGCTGCTCGGCCAGGAGCTCAAAACCGTCCGAGCCCGGCTTCGCGAAGCTGAACGGGTCCGATTTATTCTGCATCTTTCTCGTGCTCAACCTCATCGTTTCTGTCCTTTAGAAAACATCCACCACTTCAGACGCGAACAGGCTGACTCCTGAAAGGGCACAGGAATTGATTGCTGAGAATGACTCTCTTAGAGCAGTCAATGCTGCCCTCCGGGACCAGCTTACACAATTATCCTCCCTAAAGTCGGAGGATGACGAGCTCAATCCCTTACGAGATATGGAGGTGGCAACGCCTGCAGCACCTTATCGATCACAGACGACTGATGAATTTCTTTCCAGCCTACGTCTGAAACAAGAGCAGAAATCGCCAGACTGCTCGCTGAAAACGAGGACCTCGCCCGTGACAAGGTAGCGACGTGTTTTTGATCATCATTCCAATTTACGAGGCTTCCTCGTAGGAGGAAGCTTTTCGCAATCAAGAAAAGCTCGTGACCCTTCAAGAAAAGTATAAACGGACAAAGGCTAAAGCTAACGAATACCACGAAGTTCGTAACATTTGACTGCATCACTCAACGTCAGAGTCGTGACAATGCCACAGGTTTTGAATGAGCTTCGCGATGCCCTCTCGAACAGTATGCAGGAGCTTGAGGAGGTCAGCCTGTCGCCCACTCTCGAGCAAAATTAACAGCAACACCACAGTCAAAAAAAGCAGTCGCTACTGAGATTGATTTCAAACAGTATCTGAAAAGCTTACCGTACGAGCCTGTCGAAGGCCAGTCAAAGTTGGCTTCGATTCCGTCATACAATCCGGGACTTCTCAAGGTACGGGAGCGCCACGTCAGCCTGAGAGTCCACGCTACTTACCACATCGAAGAGCAGAATGTCAGGGATATTTGGTATGCAATGATCATCGGAAGAGAACCACAATTGATGTCTCACCAGTAAAGGGCCTTACTCCATCAACTGCAACGAGGTCATTTGGTCTTTATCCGGGATCGCGCTGGGTCTCGTTGTCAAACCAATTTTCCGATATAACCCCAAAGCCAACGGCACTGCCTGGACTAAACTCGAGAATGATTTTCTCGTTGGCGAGCAGTTGGATGTGTGCTATCATTTAGGAGGGAAAGTCCAGTACCTGGGCACGTATGAACGCGTGGAAACTCAAAGCACCATGGTAATGGCAACCAATACGCTGAAAAAACTTGACAATACAGTGCGTGTGCATCGGAATGCGTTACTGAGAGACTGAGAAACGTGCAGAAAATGGATCATGCTTCAAGATGCACGACACTGTTTCCAGACTTTGTGCCTCCCTCTCACATGAAGATGATCAAAAATATGTACAAGCAAGGTGTCATCAAGCTACAGTGTTTCGGGATTCGATGCGTCGCATATAACCAGACCATTGCTAAAAGACTTCAAGACGCAGGTGCGACTTCCGTCGATCCTCCCGTGGACTCTCGGAAGCGGAAACGAGGTTTGACATCGACGGCCCATTCAAAGAAGAAGAAGAGGGATGATTTTCCGTCCGAAACTTAATGAGTCATCTTGTGAATGTGATTCGAACTCCAGGAAATCTTTACTTGTCGTGTACATGCCATACCATCATACCCTGCAGACATTCAAACAATCTAGCTTGTCATGGAGGCAAGAACTTTGATCTCAAGACATTTGCGTAGATGCGGAGTTTCCTCGACATTCAATGTGGTACTGTCACACTCGTGACTGGCTCGCTGCACGAAAGGTTGAATGCAGACGATACCGATGGCTTTGAACAGGTCTTCCAGGATCCAGGTCAGTCGTGGTCCCGTGAGTTCGATGGCAGGTTCAGAATTCATTTCCAACAACTTGACCTGGAAACCAGCGGCTTCGTGTGAGACCACGAAGTCAGCACCAAAGAGTTCGAAGGCATTGGGTAACGGCTGTCGGCAGGAATCAGAGAGAGGTCACAGTCCAGAAGACTCGAGAGAGCGAACCGTCGCACCTGGAAGTGTACAGGCTGCTGTATCGCGGCCTTGAATGTTTCCGAGAGGGCGTCTGCTATTTGCTGTTTGATCACGGCAACGTCCACGGCGTTCAAAACGCTGTTGTTCGATTCCTCGCCTCCAGATAGCACACGACACCCGACCAGCTCATCCAAAAGATGTACATTTTCTTCTCCGCGGTGGGTTTGCAGAGAGGTGTTGGTCAAATGGGGAGTAAGGGGGATGGTTGATTCAAGGTCGGGGCGCATGGGAGTGTGGTAGGGTTCGGCGGCGAAGAGTGCGAGGATGCGTTCGTACATGAACACCGTTAGAGTGCCAGAGACGATGACATATGTCCGCAAGTGAAACTGTCATACGAGCGTCATTCGAGTTGACCAGGAACGCGGAGAGAAACGAAACGACTTTGTGACCACGGTGTTCGCGCTGCGACTGGGCCCTCGTCGGCAGTGGGATTTCGCTCGGATCGACGAGCAAAGGGGTTGAAACGTATTCCTGCACGTTTGCTCAGCGTTGGATGCGCACGGCATCGAGATCACGCATACCTGGAGCACGAAATGCCTAAGCTGACCAGTCGCAACGGACGTGGTCGATTCATCTGCTTCGTCGTCGTCAGGATCGCGATCAAACTCCTCGAATATGCCGCGCAAGGCATCTTTGCTGTCGAAAAGCCTTATTCCCATCCCTCTGTCGGCCATGCCTGGTTTAAGAATGAACCACTGCTTGGAGTGTTCGCCGCCATCGGCATCCAGAAGCCTGCCGAGGTCCCATAGGTCGTCGGTCCACATTTCATCCAGTTCGTCTGCATAGGCGATATCGATGTCCCAAGTGAGGGGCACGGCTTTTGCGAGAGACGATCCGGGACGTTTTACGAGATAGGACTGGATGCAGCGGGCCAAGAAGTGCTTCCGAATGAGAGCCTTTCTGATCGTATACGACGATGAGATGACGTGTTTCGGGGCGGAAGCGGTGAGGACATGATCGATGCAGTCATAGCTGGCCCACTGGATGAGGAGGGTCGATGGCGGCGATGATGGAAGGACGGAGAGAATATTGGAGGGAGATAAACCGAGAGCGGCGATGGAGGCGCGGACGAGTGAGTCGGTGAGAGGCGCACCGGGCCAGTCGACGAAGACGGCGGGTTGTGTCATCACGGTGGTATTCCTTGATGGGCAACCACATATTCTCATTGACCCCTACCTTCACTCAAGGCCTTCTCCTCGGACAGCTATCCATCCTCGTCCTCCTCTTCCTCGTCCTCAAGTACCTCTTTCTCTTACCGCAAAGCAACGTGTCAGAAACACCAACTTTCCATCCGCTCGCCAAGTCAGACAATTCGTCGAGAACACGCTCCCCGCCGCCTCAGTTTGACGCGTCTACCGCAGACCCAGAGTCTGCCAACTGGGTAAATTCCCTAGCTCACCAGGTCCGTCAACCTGCCATCCCGAGCCGGGCTGCGGTCTCATAGGCGCTTTGGGCAGATAGCTGATGTCTACCGGGCAAAACTACAAAATGGATCAGAAGGGTTCGAAGGGAACGAAGCCGCCCGGGCTCGAATAGAGGCGTATGCCAACGAAATTCGCCCTCGCAGTTTCCTTGTTCGTTCGCCCCTCTTCCTTTCCATTCGTTCGTCCCTGAACGATCGTGTTAGGATCACATCACTATACATGCAGTGGACCTCGGAAACTCGGCACCACTGCTGTCCAATGCTCAACTCGTGAACATTGCACGGGAAACGGGTGCTTCTACGGTCAGCATCCTCCACCACGTCCTACCCAATTTCTGACGCGCCACAGTCCGTCAAGTTTCACATGTCTTACACCGACAGCGTCTCCATATCGCTATCCACCGCCTACCTGTTCAACTACCCCATGTCGTCCTTTGCACGGCTCCCCGTTTCCCTTACGATATCTCTCGATCTGTTCGAGTCACCGGCGAGTCCGTGTAATTCCGGCTATTGTGCACCAGCTCACTTCGTGTTTCAGGTTACGATTGCACCCCCGTGTCCCTTTTCATCGAAGCCCGTTTTGACAATTTCATTTCCTTCAGATTTCACTTTTAATTTGAAGACCACTTCTCTGATGGGTAGTCGTGCCATGCTCAAAGACGTCCCAAAGTTGCACGAACTGATCGAGAATCAAGTTCGTAGAGTGTTCGCTGCCAGAGGGACTTGGAAGATAGACCTCCCTGGCTTTGGGAACGTAGCTATTCCGAAGGAAAAAGGAGATTCAGGTGACGTCGACTCGACACTATAATGCGGCGTTTGTGCGCTCGAATCTCGATGTCTGATACCGTCCTCCGTTGCATGCTTTCTATTAGACTCAGTTGCACACCCGGGCCGCACTTGTAACAGCCTGAGGAAAAACGCCTATCAGTTTGACCGTCATGATATCACTGCTAGTGCGACCGGACACTGCTGAGACACTGTTATGCAGGGCTTGCACTGGACTTTATCAGCTGTCTGCCACAGAAGAAATGAAACGAACGCCTTTCCCCAGAGAGCCCTGAGATCTGAGAGTTGTACCGGCACACCACGGAACAAATCTTTCTCCCGGGATGTGAAATCACTTGCTCTCCCCACCTATTCCCCCACGTGGCCTGTATCTGCTTCAGTTTGTGCGACTTTCGCTGTCTGCCACATCGAAGCAGGTCGTTGCCTGCTGGGATATGATTGATTCATGCGCGCAAAGTATCTAGATACCAAGCTCATCCACCCATTTTTCCACTTCCTCGACAGCCCGATCGGATTGCAAGTTCTCGACTTGTATCAAATCCACCCATGCGCTCGGAGCAAAGCGCGTCCGAGCCTTTATTGCGGCCACGTGGTCTGGAGAGCCCATCACTGCGATGGGAAAGTGAAGCTCATAGTCGAATTCGGGGAGCGGCGTGGGCAATATATCGGGATACAAAGACGCGTTGGAGAGGGGTGGTGATACGAGGAAGAGACCTCGTGCGGGGTGCGACGATACGTACGCCTGTGCGATCAGACAAGCGAAACCACTGGCGAATACGACAGGCGGGAAGGGATGTCCCAGTGCCTGCAACTTTGCTCGCATCTCTGCCGCGGTCGTTTGAACTGGAGAGATTCGGGCAGAATGTAGCATGCATACCCTTGGTGCATAGCTCTAGGAGCGCCTCGGACGTGCGAGAGATGTCGGATCTGAACGGCGGTGAGAAGCGACATTCTATGCAGGTGAAGCCTGACTCTGTGAAAGCAGACGAGTACGCAGAAAGCCCAGGACGGTCGTCAACTAAGGGGTCTAGTATGTGTGGTTGATGGCGAGGTGACCATTCCTGGGCTGAACAGAGCACGAGGGGTGTTGGCGCTACTCTTGTAGCCGACGGTGATGGATGCTTGACAATAAAAGAGGAGGCCAGCCTAGTTGTTGACCGTGCGACGCGCCGGACAGCCAAGGTGGATGGTCGTACAATCCAATTCATACCGCGACTTGGCCGCGACCCACTATTAGACCATGTCGTCGGCTTCGTCCAACATCGTGTTCGATGACATTTTCACTATCGACGCGATCGACAAGGAGGGAAAGAAGTTCGACAGAGGTGCTCTGTGATGCATACAATTCGTTATGCACCGTTGCTAACCCAACAACCGCCCCAGTATCCCGGCTATATGCCCAGTCCAAAAATCACGACATGAAGATGACTCTAGATTACAACGTCGAACTCTTCCCTCTCGCCGAGGGTCAGAGTTTCGCCATGGCGCTAGCTTCGTCCCTGATCTCATCTAGAGGAGGTGACGGGGTTGATGCAGAGGACAAGGACAGAAACATCTGGCGGCCCGATGGCAAGGGCGTGCAAGGACTAGAGCAGGAGTACGACTACGTGATGTTCGGAAAGGTGAGCGAATCGTGGCGAGGACGTGTGTAAATGAACGAGCGGTAATCCAGGTGTACAAGTTCGACGGGGGAGGAGATACAGTGTACGTTGAGCTCGAGCATCCCCCAGATCGGACACTCACCATTTGCACAGGACCGCATATGCATCGTTTGGTGGTCTGCTGTTATCCCTCACAGGCTCTTTCCGACACATGGCCGATATCGTCCTCGGCGACCCTGTCTTCATCCTGCTCAGAAAATAATCACAACTCGCATACAAACGGCAATACGTCGGTTCGCTATCCTACAGTACTTGTTGTCGTACGCACGCGATACAGTTCAAGCGTTCATGTCCTCCAAGACCGTCTGGATTGCTCCTTTGCGCCCTCCGAGACATCTTGACCGCGGTCTACATGGCCATGGAAGCGCAGACCTTGTGACCACCGATGACGTTGCTGCTCTGGCAGCTCATCGTGGTCTTCCATTTCTTCGAGCACTTGCTTTAAATACTCCTCCAATGGCTTCCTCAGGTGTACCATAGTCATCAGCGACCTGAGTGCAAGGTCTCGGTTTTGGATGCTTAGAGAACCGAGGCGGGACGCACGTTTCCAGGGTTGGATATATTCAAAACGGATGACAATAGATGCACGAAGGAACGCGCAGAACGCTCAGAACTTTTACATTTCTGCGGGACACGCGCCGACAATCGGCAACTTGATGTACTCGTTTCCGACATCGAGTCACATTAACGCAAGTATATTCACGGAATGCAGAGTGACAAAGACAATCATGGCAGGACCTTTCCAGGGTTCATGATGTTGAGCGGGTCAAATAACTGCTTGATCCTCCTCATCCATTCTATGCTGACTTCGTTTTTCGAGTATGGCAGTGCTTTGGTCTTCATCGACCCAATGCCGTGCTCTGCAGACACAGAACCTTTGTGCGAGGCTGTGGACCATTCACGTAGTCAGCTGCAACGTCCCATAGAGGGGCGACAGCCAGGACGTACCAACAACCTCATAGATGAATGGCTCGAGCGCTGCTTCCAGTTCTGGACGGTAGCCATGCTTGGCGATGACATTCAAGTGAAGGTTCCCTGCGAGGTTCCAACATGAGATGAAGCGAAACGTCGGTACCAGGAACACTCGCCATCACCGACGTGTCCGAATCCCATCACCTTGGATATGGCGTGATCGCCATACAGTCCCTTTGAGATGAGACGATCGCGAACGGCGTCCACCACGTTCTGGAAGTCGGCGATAGGAATCGAGATGTCGTATTTGTAGGGTTTGCCTTCCTTTTGCATGCATTCGGTCAGGCCTTCCCTGAGTTTCCAGATGGAGGCAAATTGACTGGGAGACTGGGAGAGGACGCCGGTATGAATGAGGGGATCGTCAGCTGACATGAGAATTTCGAGCAGGATGTTCAATTTCTGTTATTGACCGTGTTCTTTTGTCTGAGTGTTGGGCCATGTGACGGGAGTTGGATATAATTACCTCTGCATCGTGGTCTTGGTTCCCACCACTCGTCTCCACGAGGACGAAGCATTGGGCATCACCAACTTCTTGCGGATCCAAGATGGGCCCCAGACCGTGATGAAGAGCCATATCGTAGGATGTGCGGTCTATGTACTCGAAAGCGGACATGATTTCGCCCAACTGGGTTTTCACGGTCTGGAAGAGCGGAAGGATATTCCTGAAGTGGGGCAAGGCCAAGAAGATATTATTGGATGCCTGAGGCATAGGTGGGGTGAGAATAGATACGCCGGTGATGACACCGAGTGTTCCTTCTGCGCCAATGAAGAGTTGCTTGAGGTCGTAGCCTGGGGGAGTCAGGGGGACGAGGGCGAATTTGGACGGGGAGGCTACGCACCAGTGTTGTCCTTGCGCAAGGTGGAGAGCTGGTCGAGTACGGTGCCGTCCGGGAGGACGACCTCGAGGCCGAGAACGGTACCGTGAAGAGAGCCATAGCGCAACAAGCGGAGACCTCCTGCGTTTGTGGAAACGTTTCCACCTATCTGGCAGCTTGACAAATATGAGAAGGGGAATGGATGGGCACGTGCATACAGACCTTCCTTTAGCGCCGAGGTCTAGAGGCATGATGTGGTTCTGAGGGGCGATGTGGTCGCTGAGAGATTGGAGGATGCAGCCAGCGTCTGCGACAAGGATGCCTGGGGGGAGAGTGAGTTCGTTGTTGACGCGAACAGAAACGCTAATTAGTGTTACCCGATACAGGGTCGAAAGAGCGAACGTTGTTCATGGCGGCGAGACTGAGGACGACCTCATTTTTGAGGGATATACTGCCTCCGACCATGCCGGTGTTTCCGCCTTGGGGCACTATGCCGATGCGACGACTAGCACAGAACTTGACGATGTCGCTGACCTGCTGGGTCGTGCGGGGACGGAGAACGGTGTTGGCTTGACCGTGGTACTTGCCCATCCAGTCGACATTGTAGTGAGCGAGGTCGTCGGGTGACTGTGAGTTCGGTGGTAACGTTGAGATGATGGCGGACGGGGAAAGTATCTTGGCAAAGTGGGCGACGTCGTTGGCCGTGACGGCGGCGAGGTGGCTAAATGCACGTCGTCCAACGAACATGAGAGCGTGGGAATCTCTCAAGTCCTCGGCATTCCGGTTACAGCAAGCTCGTTCTCTCACCCACCATGGACAACGCCCTCAACGGCGATGACGATGACGACCGCACTACCCGCCCCGCCCCTTCCTCGGCGTCACCCTCGCCAACACTGCCCGCCAGCATCCACAGCCTCCCCGTCGGACATGTCACGGCCCTCTCATCTCCACTGCAACGTCCCTCGACCGCACGCTCTCCCCCGTCTACGGGCCCCCCTCTGCATCCAGCCCCCCATGCTCGCACAGCCGATTCCATAGGCAGGAATCGTCCAGTAATCGAGGTAATACCCGCCCATTCTTTCCCTTCCGAGTGTTGACCCTCCGTCTAGCAACCACGCTTCAACAATCGACTTTCGGGCTTTTTCTCGAATCTCATCCATCGTCGCGATGCCGCTTCTTCGCTCAGCGAACGGGGATCGACACCCCTCCAAGCACACTCCGAGGCTGCATCGAGGGCTTCCTCTCCACCACCCACCCGTTCGACCACCCCACCACCCTCACTACCACCACCCACCCTCCACGAACTCGGCCTCTCATTGTCCGCAATTACCCCAGATCTCTCCCCTTCCCACTTCACTTCCCCTCCGGTCAGCGGCGCATTTCTAGCACCCCACTATCTCCTCCTTTGTCATGCACAGGGCCTCGACGTACTTCCCCTCGTCTCCCCCCCAGCCTCTCAACCATATGCTCTCGTCCGCAGAGTCGCCTTTAAGAGCGTCGTCGTGATGGAGCACCGTGGCGTATTGGTAGCCATAGCCGGCCGCAGGGATGGCGTCCGAGTGTACGCCTTGGAGGAAGTCAAAAAGGCCGTCGAATGGCGCATAGAAGTCGAAGTCCGCAGAGAGCGTGAACGCTCCCGCAGGGAAGAGTCCAAGAAGGCAGGTCCTGGGAACTCGACCATCGACCACCGCGATCCTTCACAAAAACGCGCTAAACCATCTCTATCCACTCCCCCCGTCGCAGACAAACAAAACAAGTTGCCTGCGAGACCACCGTCCGTGTCCAGTCCAGCCCCGACAAAGAAGCTTCGACCGCCGGCAGTCCAACCACCGTCGGAGGCTCCCCCGGTGGATCCCCCTCCTTACACCATTGCGCCAGATACCCGCCCTCCCTTGCGGACCCAACACTCTTCGGTTTCTGTCAACATAGCATGCTCTGGGCGCTCATCACTACCTTTGGTCGTCGTTCCTCCAGTTCCTCCCTTGTCGCCCTCGGTATCGAATACCCCCACAGTCTCGCCGTCAAACGCAGCAGACGTGTCAAAGAACGTTGACTGGCTCGAAGGTAGCGATGACGAGGCCATCGACATGTTGACCGCGGGTGCAAGCGGAAGTCAAGCATTGGACGAACGGACGAGTTCCATGCCACCCCAAAGGAATGATGATCAGCACGGCAATATAGGTAGTACGACAGCCACACTTCCAGTTCGAAGCCATGCAGTTCAGCCCCACCGCCGAAACCGTCCACCAAACGTTGATATCAATCTTTCCCGTACCAGTTCGGGTCCTGTGAGTCTGGTTTACCCTTTCTCGTCGCTAGTTTTTCTTAACTTTCCTTAGGTTCTGCAAACTCCAACCTCGGCGATGAATCAGAGCATTACCATTCACGCATCTCACGAAGTACTACCTCAACAGATCACCACTGATGTGGATCCCGACGAAGATGACGACGACACCGCTACCATTCCTCGTGAACGGATCACGCTTGTCCAAGCCCTGCTAGAAAGCAGGCTCCCCGATGTACCCCCTGCAGGCACTGTACGGCCTCAAGAACCTATACTGATTCATCCATCCCATCCGGCGATCAGTGAAGATGGGTTCCCTTCGTCTTCTTCCTTTGCGGATGCTTTTTCCTCTCACAGTCACAGCATTTCCAGTCGACCGGACAGGCGACGACGGCGTTGGTCTGTTCTTGGAAATATCTTCAATCCATCAGGGCCTCAAGACGTGAGAGCGTCTCCGTCTCTTTACCACTCCCCTTCGGGTTCTCCTGAGTCCTCGAGTTCTCCGACCATGCCTCCTAGTGAGGTCAGACCTCTCGCACGCACTCTCTCTAGCCACACACGTTCCTCGATGACTGCGCCCGGTCTTTCTACTCGGCCATCCACTTCTGGGGGCCCACACCATGCTTACTCGATTCCACCTGTACCCGCTGTTCCTTCCACTTTGGGGTCCGCACCGCCGCACCGCCTCATTCCACGCTTTTTTAGTACCGCGTTCAGCTCCCGCAGGTCAGATGATCGACCTCCGGCGCTAGTGCTCAGGAATTTCGATATGGAACAGAGAAAAAATACCGCCCCCTCACCGACTTTGCAAGCACCACCCCCGAAACTCGAGTATGTCAAACTCCCGGGTACCAAAGGATCCATCCTAATCAAAGCAGTCGAGACTCAGAGAAAGAGGTGCGCTGAACCCTCTCTTCAGTCCATGCTCTTCTCACCGTGTTGTAGCTTCCTTGCTATTCTCTGCGGAGAGAATGGCGAAAAGGTCGAACTTTTTGCTGGAACTTACCGAACAGCTCTTGGCCTGTCTCGTACTTTTATTCTCCCAGACTCCCCCAAGTCCCTTGAGTTGCAACTGCAAGGCGACGATCTTGTGGAGGTATTTTTGGTTTTTTCACAAAATGTTTTTGGGTTGGAACCTGCAACTGTGAGAGTGCGGGAAGTTCGTATCGGCCGCGCTGAGCGAAGAGCCGCTCGACGGATGATGAGAGAGATTCGAAATGGCCCCACTGACGTTTTTGATACCGATCCACAAGTCCCTGAAGATGAAGACAATGTGAACATCAGCGTCGGGGTCACCGGGCCATCTGGCCAGGAGGTACTTTCACGTAATGCCTCCGTTGCACATCTCCCCGAGCCCGTTAACACGCCATCGGGAAGCAGTGCCGTACAAGATTCCGCACTGGCGCATGCCGAAGAACTAGTGGCCCTTGCTTCCGTTCAAGTCGGACATTTCACCACATTCCAACAGTTGTCATTTGCGCCAAAGATTCCTCTTGCTAGTATCGCCGACGATTATATCATACCCCCGACGTATCCTCATTTTCTTGAATATCGCGCCGAACATGAACCAGACACACACAGGGAAGGGAGAAGTCTTGCGTCCCTCCAGTTCAATCCTCCTGGTTTACCCACGCCAGAACCGGAACCTCCATCGAGTTGGTTTTATCGTGATCCTAAAGGTATTGTCCATGGTATGTCCTGTTTCTTCTTCGTTTGCTGAGAAATTCTAACCGCGATGATCACAGGGCCTTGGAAAGCGAGTTTGATGCAGGCCTGGTACAGGGACGGGTTGCTTCCACCCGATCTCCCTGTTCGAAAAGAAGAGGACGAGAGGTATATGTTACTGAGAGAACTCAGACAACAATGTATCGACCCAGTTCACCCATTTTGGTCTGCCCCACCGTTCCCGGATATGCATCCCTCCCCGTCGCTATCAGACAAACCACTGCTTCCACCTATTTCTCTGCTCGTTCAGCCCCGACATTTTGGCCCACCAGCCCTATTCTTTTCTTCGCGGGGTGGGCATAGCACCTCTATCGTCGATGCCCGCGGACGCTCCGTATTGCGAGGGAAATTCTTGTGGAGCTCAGACGAGGAGGGCAGCTCCAAGCAGAGTGCACCACGGATGGGTGACATCAAGAGATTAGAAGCTTTCGACGTGCAAGACAGTTCGGTGCTAGTCGCAATGCGACAAGGAGGTCTGGAGGCAATGGACCTGGGCGATGCGCTGCTCAAACCAGCAGACGAGTCGCGTGCGGCTCTGCCGTACTTTCTCCCCCCACCCTCGAATATCAACAGGCGAGGTCCTTTCGTATGGAAGATAGGCACTGCCATCAACCCTTCCAGCGGTGGCACTGCTCTTTCTGCTAGGACAAAGACTGGATATTTGGGAAGGAAAGCCAGCTATCCTCCGGGAAAATCTCCTTTGAAGGCCGACTTTGCATCCGTCAACGGCGGTGATCAAGAATTCGCTGACGAAATCATCTTCCTTGGACGCACTGGTGACAACCTCTATCTATGTGAACGTAACGGCGGCGCCTTCAGGATACTGAGACTCTGCCCGGAAGCACAGACGTCTTTTTAAGTCTACGCTTTATAAATTTTCTTCACGTTATTTATCATCTACCACACCGTGTACACTTGCAGATACCAGAGATACCCGTCTCCCACTCACGATAACCCATCTCATAGTTTCGCAGCTATCTTCCGTAGATCGGTTTTCAGGATCTTGCCTGTGGAGGTTTTCTAAGATTGTCGAGGGGGCATAAGCATACCTCGACATGGTTAATATGAGGATGCGTTTTTACCGGAAGTTTATCGACGACCTGGACCCACTCGGGACAGGCGAATCCTGGCAAGAACTCGCGCGCGTGCCGTTTCAACTCCACCTCGAATCCCGCGTGGTTCTCGACCCATGTTTGAATGTGCTCTGGCCGAAGTATGACGAAAGCCATCGGACGTTCACCCCACCTGGTGTGGGACCGCGCAACTACCGACACCTCGAGCACGTGCGGGTGGTTCGCAAGTTCTGTATACCATGAGTGTGAGATAACAGTGCAGCAGGGAAAGTGCATCTCACCCAGCTCTATCGCAAGGCTCGACGCGTTCTGCAGAAGCGTGAATACCACCCTCGCAAAATCGAGATTGACATCGACACAGTCGCACTCACCTCTCCGCCAGAAATGATGATGTCCTTGCTTCTATCCATGATCTGAACGACGCCGTCGGGATGCATCACCGCGAGGTCGCCAGAGTTGAAGTACCCTCCCCTGAACGCCTTGCGGGTAGCTTCTGGGTCTTTGTAGTACTGTCCGACGGACGCCAGTTCGTCAAATTTCGATGCGTGACGAGGAGACCTCGCACCTCTTTCATGACGATGTTGCCCCGCGTAACGATCTCGCCAACTGTCCTTCCATCTTTGGGCACGTCGACGAGTTCTTGGTCGTTCTCATGCCTGGGAGGCCGCACAACTCGGACGTTTTCGGCAGTGGCAAAGCTATGTCCCTGGCGTGCCATTACCTTTGCGCGTTCTTGCAGAGATAGCGACTTCCAGGAGGGTTGGTCGTAGCACCGCGTAAACGGCCCATAGGTCTAAACCCAAGATCAACATGATCGCAGGAACAGCCATCGAGTAGCGTACCTCACTGGAGCATGACCCGGCGTCAGACAGCAGGACGAACAACTAGTATGGAAAATACTCACGTGAGACCGTATACGTGGACAGGCGTGATTCCAATCTGCTCAAGTTGACCGATCAACTGAGCAGTCGGTGCGGATCCTGCGATGATGGCAGAAACAGGGCGCGGTAAAGGTTTCTTGGAGGTATCGTTGACGATTCCAATCTGGCCGAAACCTGTCATAACGCGGGCATCCCATGTTGAATAGCGGAACAGACCTGGACTGTCGGTGCACCGCAGTAATGAGTGACACCAGAGTGAAGCAGATGTTTCCAGATTTGGGGATAGTCGACCTGTCGGATGGTGATCTACGAGGATATGTCAGTGGCATGATTCCAGACCAACACTCGCAGGATAAAGGCCTACCTGTGTTGCACACGCGAAAACATTGGCCCAAGGGAACGTCCATCCGGCAGCATGGAACATTGGGAGGATCCTGCATACAATAGTTAGATACAGTACCGAGAGCGGGGAGGAAGCAGTACCATAAGTAGGATGAATCGCGGTTGATCCTTGAGGACAATTATGGGCTTCATTGTTTGATTATCAGCCTGAAGACTTACCTTGCCTCGAAGGAATTCGCTATTGCCGCAAGGTAGGAACCTGAGGTTCGAAGTCAGCAATCAAAGAGACTCTTGGAAAGCAACGTATATCAACCTCGAAGGGTAGTAATGACTCCCTTGGGCTACATTATCATTAGATGAATAGTCATGTAGTCGGACATCGAAGCGCACTCTACCCGTAGTGCCCGAACTGGAACAGGGCTCAAATTCGGAGTGATGCCAACTGCGAAGAAAACTTACGTGTAACATAGAACTGCAGGAGTGTCCTCGTTGGATTCTACATCAAGGCCAGCCCAGCCTCTCTCTGAACTGAACTTTCGACCGGCGCTCAGAAAGTCTTCGTATGGATCCCCGGGTCTACCGGTGTCATGGCAGACGATGGTGGTGACTTTGCTGCTACGGATGAGATGCAGATACTCGTGGTCAACGAGTATGAGCTTAGATTCACTGTGCTCAAGAATGTAAGCGATTTCCGCAGGATTCAGACGCGTGTTGATTGGGGTGAGTATGGCGCGAGCGGCAAGAACGCCAAAGTGAACATCTATGAAAATTCAAGACGATGTGCGTGGGCTAGAAACTGGTGGAACGCCTACCTGCAATCATGGGACTTGCAAAACAGATGAGCCGTAGTTTAGGAAGTACTGTTCACGCACTCACGAATTCGGAGCCAAGACTGCCACGCGATCACCTGGACGGATCCCTGCCTGAATGAGAGCATATGCAAGATTCTGGGTGCGCTGTGCCCTAGCGAGTTGGGAATTGAATAAGAATGAAAAGGTTATGGGTCGACGGAATCACCATATACTAAAGGAATAAAAAGCGGGCCATGTAGCATCGGGATGAACGAGCGCCAGCTTGTCTGGGTATACAAGAGCGGCACGTAACAGAAAAGAGACTGGATTCTGCAGACGAGAATGAGATCGCATCACAATTTGTATTCAAAAAGCATGCGACGTACGAGAGGGTGGTAGTTTACCGGTGCAGAAAGCAGAGGCTTCTGCAGATAGCTGACGTCGGACGGGGGTATACTCTCTGGGGTCGGGCGGAACCCGACGACAGCCAAGTCTAGTGATAAAGTTAGAGTTGGGTCCAGATTCAGATCTGGAGACACATACCGGAGGGTGTCGACATCGGATACAGTCAATGGTGGCGTTGCAGCGACAAGGGTCATGATGACCTCCCAGGCCCTTCAAAACTTCAGAATCCAATTTTGGAAGTGCATAGACTAGCTTGCCTTTTTTAGACTTGACCCCTCCCAGATTGGGCAGAGGGAACACAACAGTAAACAAAGCTGCAAGCGGTGGCCAAGGCTATGTCCTCGTCCGCTTCTACACTCACTCCTTGACTTTTTGTCTATACTTTTCAGTAGAGACTTTCTGTCGACAACCATGGCTGATGCTGCAGCAGGTTCTGTGGACAAATCCGTTCAAGTCAAGCTCGTTCTGCTCGGTATGTCTCTCTCACACACATCAGCCTTTCCCCTGCTCCATTCCCATGCCTGAATCGCTTCTTCTTTCACTCACCCTTCATCCATCTAGGCGAGGCCGCCGTCGGGAAGTCTTCCGTCGTTCTACGATTTGTGAGTCATCATCCAGAAGTGGCGTAACATAACTGGACACGCGCTTTTGCACGTCCTCGCTAGGTATCCAACGAATTTCAACCAAACAAAGAACCCACTATCGGTGCGGCTTTCTTGACTCAGAAATGTCGTCTAGAAGATCGCGTACTCCGTTACGAAATTTGGGACACTGCCGGCCAGGAGCGCTTCCATTCTCTTGCTGTGAGTTCACCCACCCTCGTCTCGTCCACACTGGCTACATCCCCATGTCCTAGCCCATGTATTATCGCAACGCTCAGGCTGCCGTAGTTGTCTATGACGTCACGAAAGCGTCCAGCCTCGAGAAAGCAAAGTCGTGGGTCAAGGAGCTGCAAAGACAGGCCAATCCCAATATCGTGATTGCGCTCGCAGGGAACAAGGTTGATTTGGTTCAACCATCTGCTTCTCTCCCAGCTGCAACCCCTGCGACCGAGTCCGAAGACGAGGCAGACGATGCTACTGCAACTCCAGGAGAAACACCTAGTCCCGGCGCCGGAGAGGAATCGCTACGACAGGTTTCTCGGGAGGAAGCCCAAGCATATGCCACAGAGGCTGGCTTGCTTTTCTTCGAGACCAGTGCCAAGACCGGAGAGGGTGTCGTAGAGATTTTCACAGAAATCGGTCCGCCTGCTTTCCCCGACTTTGCTGTCCCGTCTGACTGAATCTTATGCAGCCAAGAAAATACCCATCGAACACATCTTGGCGTCTAATCGTGGTGTTGGCAGAAATGGTATCGCAGGGAATCGGGCCAGTGCGTCACGGCAAGAGGGTGCTGTTACTTTGGAGGAAAGCCAAGCCAAAGCCAAAGACGCTTGCAACTGTTGAGCTATACATTTGTTATTATTCTGGAGAACCACTATTGTCGTTTATCCTATGATTCATTACATGAACCCTCGACATATATGAAACGACCTTCTCTCGTAATTGCTTCCTTCTGTAATTCTAGTCGGTTACTGCACAGTAGACTGAATCTCGGCTCAATGGACGAACACAAGCCAGTCCGATTAAACGTACTCAGACACATCTTACCGACGATGGTCGTTGTCATGTGGAGGAATGAAGTCCACATAAGGTGGAGGTTTCGCGACTTGCTCTTGGTCGTTGGGTGTCAGATACGGTGGAGGCGCCGGTACATGGGATGAACCTTGAACCATGACCCCAACAGCCGGAGATAACGAGTGGCGGTCATGGGCGAACGTATGGTCAGGACCAGGCAACGTCGGGGACCTGAAAGCAGAGTCTATGGAAGGGGGTGGGTCGGACGGATCATCCAGAAGTGGGGGCGGAGGCGGCGGTTGTTGCTCCTCCACGATCAGTCCCATTGACAAGACTCGACAGGGTTGAGAAAGATCTACAAACTCGGTGACCTCGGGGTCTTGTGCTGCCTCTTCAACGGAAGGTGGGGGAGTCGAGGTTCGATGCAGGGGGTCAGTGTGGCCGTCGAATTGTTGAGAGGAGGAAAAGCCAAAGACGATGCCTTCGCCAACTATGAGGCTCTCCGCCAGAGGGGTTGCAAAATGCTCTTCCGCGTTGGGAGGAATATATATTTCGTTCTCTGACTCCTGGAACGTGGGCAGGCCAGTAGAGGTAGATGCCTCGGATGGACAAAAGGGCGGTGGAGGGATGTCCCTGTCTTCGAATGGGGGAGGGGCTCCAGGCTGTGTGTAGCTTGGACCTGCCTCTCCATCGTGATACAATGGAGCAGAGATCTCAACCTCGGTATCCTCTTGTCGCACTGTCTTGATTGGTGGACGATCGTGCTTCTTTTGATATGCAGCGTCTACCCACTCCTCAACCTCGGGTAGTGGAGCCGGGGGTGGGATAATGTTGATAGGAATGCGAATCGTGTACAACGTTTCAGTCCTCTTCGTGGTGTCAACAAAGGAAGTGTGGACATTCAACACGAAAGACACTTTGTGCAGAAGCGTTGTTTGGGTGATAGAGACACATTGTGGATCATTATCCACGTAGGGGTAATTGCCCTCAGCAAGAGACGGCAGCCGATCGGGTGGTGAACTAGAGGGCGAAGCATGATGTAGAACGAAGCGTAGTCGAATCGGATGCGAGGTGTGGAATATGCAAGAAGCCCCAGAACGGGAAATGACGGTTGTATATACAGAGGTGGTGTGTGGAGGAGAGTTTGCTAGAGACTTTTCTGATGCTGGAGCAAGCGCTACAGATGAAGAACCCTCGAGCGGGGAATCGATGGTTCTACTCGGTGTGTATCCCACCGTCTCCTGTGGATGATTCTGCATTTCGCGCTCCTTGAAGTCATCGAGACACTTGACCTCCACTACCCGAAGGAGCTCCGCCTTGATATTACGTAGCCTGAGTCCACCTTCCAGGACAAGTTGGCGAGGTGGAGGCGGCACAGTGACATAGACAGGAATTGGTTCTCCCGCAAAGAAGGTGGATTTCGGTATCTCTGCTTCGACGCGCACCGGATGATGGATTACGTGCTTTTCAGGCGAGATAGCAACGGTATGCGTGTGTGAGGTGTAGCGCCTCGTGTGCACCAACAATTCCCTGGACATAGGGGGAAGAGTGGTGTCTACCGGGTGCAGTGTCGCGTTCAGTACGTGCATCACTGAGGAGTGTAGGGTGTGAACGCATTGGGGTACGTCTGGCGTGAGTGGAATGGCGAATGGGAAGGAGGTCTGAATGGCTTCTGAAGAGTCGAGCGGGAACGAAGCCACGTCCATTTCAGAAGCGAATAGTTCAATGTCCCGTTTATGCGCAGATTCAGTCGTGCGCAAAGACACAGACCTTTCGCCCAGCTCGGTCAGGCTGTCGTCAAGGAGGAATAAGACGAACTGACAGCTTCTTCCATGTGCCAGGTTGGGCACCTTTGAGGTGCACCTCGCCTTCCATTGCTGCGTGCTCCCCTTCAGCGCCAACGTAACCCTTCTGGAAGTTTATACCGTCTAGGGCTGGCACAATAAGCAACTGGAGACCAGACCCGTCAGACGGGCAGTCGGTGCGCAAGACATTGCCTGGCCCATGCTGTGAGTACCGCGGAGGGGGCGCCGTGTCCGCAGGCATTTACGCGTCCGCTGCTGATGCTGGTGGTAGATATGATCAACGTTTCGGTCGGTGCTTGGGCGACGCTGTGCGGATCGCCACACCGTCACAATCACAAATCATCAACGCCATCCGAGCTCGAGTCCAAGCACTAGCATACGTAGATCGAGAAGCGTACAAGACACTAGCCTGAGAATCGTGCAAAACTTCATTCTCATTCTACTCTCATCAAACTTTCCAACTCGGCAAACATCGTCGGATCCAGATCTCTCTGCATTAGTAGTTCCCATGCCGCATCCCGACGACCAGCAAGCATCCCCATCCCTTTCTCCACGTTCGTTTCTCCTGACTCCCCAAAGCCCATCCCGAACGCAAGCGTCGGTTGCGTAGCCTGAGTCGTGTCGAATGCATCTTCCCCGCCATCGACGGCCTTCATCGCTTCTATCGCCCTCCGTGAAGTGCACAAGAACCACTGTCGAGTTTCCGGCGAAGCATTGGTAGTGGCAAATCTCTGGGCCATGCGGAGCATGATCTGCGAAAAGTGAAGCGACCGATCCGACTTTATCCTGTTCTTCAATTCCGGAGGAGATAGGAACGCGATAACATATATTGCCATTGTTGCTTTGTCGAGATATGACAGCCACGGTTCTCGTGAGAGAAACGCAAAGTCAAGATCGCTCACTGGTAGCCGATAAACGAGAGTCTCCATCAGACTCCACAGCCATTGCTGTGGAATGACTTTAGAAAACACTTTCCGGTTGTGATCAAGGTGAGCAATGTGTGTGAAGACATCGAGGGCCGCATCGGAAAGAGATGGTGGCTTGCAATTGTGGAAAGGAATGCCACTGAGCTTCAGCATTTGCGTCGGAGGTATTGCATCCGCCGGTTCAATTAGGATGGATGCAACAAGCTCAAATGTTCGGATACAGATGCGGGTCGTAGACCTGGAGGGGAGAGTAGATTGGGGGAAAGCAATCATGACCGAGAGATTGGATAGAATGTTGAGAACGTCCTTACGGACGTTGATTACGTCAGGAATGGAGAGAGCTGGTGATGCTGCTCGTGGTGGACCACCCTCTTGCGGGACAGCGACTCCGCAGACGCGCAATAAGAGCTCCAGAGTTCGGTCGTGCCTCGCCATAAACTGCATGTTGTCTGGAATGACAGACAAGTTCCGAATGATGTTGGTAACAGCGAGAATGATCTGACTTGACCGATGCCGTGGGCCGTGGTCCGTCTCCCGTGAGCTACGGTCGCGTTTCAATCCCGCAAATGGCAGCAACTCTGTTTCAAGAGCGAGAGTCACCAATTCGCGATGACGTGGTATATGGGTATTCTCCGTCAGGCAATACTGCGGCGCATCAGCGACTCCATCGAATGCTTCATCCTCCAGAAGATCCAAAACCTCCTCCAATAGATCCGTACACTGAGCAATAGGAAAGCCTGAGCCGGGAGTAGGGCCCTTCATTGTCGAAAGAAGAGTGAGCGTAGTTAGAGCGTAGGAGAGTTCCACCGTCAGTCGACAACGGATGGACATCGTGAGTGCTTCGATGTCCACCGTTCCCCACTCGTTGATATCCCGCATAGGGCGACGTTGGGCACGATGATACTCGTCTTCCAACATGTTGAAGTCGCGCCCTCCATATGTGTGCACTTCGCGCGCTAGAGGTATATACTCGATTTTTGTCCTCATGGACTGAGAACGTGGCGGACGCGACGAGGCAGGAGGTGTGTCCGAACTTGCTGGGTTCTGCGAGACCGAGCGGTCCCCCGAGGCTGACATGGAGGGCAACTGTGAAGATGTTAAGAGGTCTCCAAGAAGGGGTGGAGAAAACACTGACAACATCTGGCGATTCCATCCCACCTTATTATCGACCGCTCAATGTCACTAATTACGTACGCCAAACGCCAAACCAAAACTTACCTTGCTTGAACTTCGCTCGCTTGCCATCGCGTTCCTCGGACTCCAGCCTACGTTTCATACCCGGGGCATCTTGTTCGTGGTGTTCAATTCCCGCAGAATTAGGAAGGGGTGACATGGCCGTGTTGCTCTGCGGGGGCACCAATGAATGACTGGCTAAAGAGTCCGAAAAGCCATGGGTTCCTGAGAGAGATGCGGTCGGGACCCCATGCGGTGATGCAGGAGCTGTGGGGCTACCAATGATTGATGTGGTCGTGTTTTGTACACCTGGTACAGACTGATTCAACAGTCCCATCATATTGTTGACAGCACCGGGCATATGAGAAGATGATGCTGGGAGTGCTGAGTTTGGAGTTTGAGGATGCATACTGGAAGGGTTGTTTGGGACACCCGGCGCGCTGGGGGGACGGCCCGTTGTCATCATTGCCTTGCGATTCGCATCCTGAAGGCCGCGACGATAAACCTCTTCGAAAGGCTGGATGATTGCAGAATAATAATGAGCCAAGATGGTGGAGGTCGTGCGCTGTCCATTTGATAAAGGAGCGGGAAGGTACTCGGGAAGTTCGAACCGCGGGAGAAGTTGCGACCATGCGTTCTGTTGCGTTACCTAGATGTGATTGAGAATAGATTACGGCGTATGATGGGGGATTTTGGCAAAGTACCTTTTGACCGCCGCCAAACTGGGATACGATGACCCACAACTTGAATAGATCGACGTCCTTGCCAGCTAAACGAAATGCGCCTATTTCGGTGGAGCATTCCAAGTTTTTCCATTGTGAAGATGCGGGGTCGTAGTTGGGCGGATACTGAACGGCGGTTAAGGCGGGAGGGAGAGGACTACCTCTGGAAAGGTGGACCTGAGCAAGGCTGACCAAGAAGCTGCGCTGTTTTTGTTTAGATGCCATCACGTTCGGGGAATGTCGAGGGGGGGCGCTGGTTGATGGCATCGACGGCTCCATTGGTGCATGGTTGGGTTGGAGGCTGTGGACGGGGGCATAAGCGGGTTGAACTTGAAGACCGGAATGGGGGGCAAATTGCATAGCGGCAGGGGCGTCTAGAATGGCAGGCTGTAGCGCGTTTGATTGATTATAAGGGGAATGCATTCCGCCGAGATATGATGCCGGACTTGTTCTGCCAAGCGAAATCTGGGACGAGGACGCTGTGAGCGGACGCGGGTAGGCGTTTGTGAGCTGGCGCTGCATGTTGACGACATTGAGAGCGGCCATCTGCTTTGCGGCGGCATTGGGGTCCAGGAACAAGGGCTCGGTGGACTGCGGGAAGGGCGGTGCGCCCGCGTTCTGGGATCGTGCCTGCTGAGGTCTACAACGGAGGGTGAGCGGGGGCGGACGGAAGGAGGAAGGAGCATGAGGAGTACGACGCTCACAGCATTGTCTGCACGGCGGTTCGTCGTCGTCTGAGTCGTCGAGCAGAGTTTGTTTCTCACGAGGCGCGCGTCAAACTCTCCCACGCCATGTCTGAAATCGACGACATCTTCGCCGCACCTCCAAAGAAAAAAATCACATCATCGCATCCTGAGCAGAAAAAAATTACATCAAAGTCTCGCCATCCAGAAACCGTCCTCGACCCATCTAGACAGCAAGCACGACGTCGGGACAAATCTAAAAAGCTCGCAAAGTCAGACGAGGTCCGCTTCAAAGACTCCAGGGGATCCGCCCCTCGTACGTCGCTCTTTGCCTTGACTGCCATCATCCCCATTCCCTCCAGGTCGTAAGACAGACGATGGCTTCACCATCTACAAGGAGGACGAACTGGGCATCTCTACCACAGGCGGAGGTGACCATCCCACCCATTCCTTCCTCGCTCTCTTCTGAATCATTTCGTCCAGACACCCCCCTTTGCCCGTTTGATTGCCAGTGCTGTCCGTCTCCCGTGTTTTCGACTTGCCTTTCTCTCATTGTGTTTTTCCACAGGTTTTTGAAAGTGAGAGAAATGTATCCACGCACAGTTGTATCACTTGTTGTCCAATCAGCTCCCTAACCTTTTCGTCGGAACTGGGTAAGAATCATCGAACAACTGATCCACGACCCCAATTCTTGAGACATTCCCGGCTCTATCGAAGCCTTGTGATCCAGCCCTGGTGGCCATGGTCTGCAAGGTCAATGTGTAGCCAACAGCATGAACCCATTCATCCAACCCCATCGATCATCATGTTGTCGCCTGGGAAGATCTAATTCTAATCAGTGGGCACATTACATCCTCCACTTTGTATTCTTGTAAAATGTATCAGACTTGTAATTCATCATTCAATGAACAGAAACAAGCATAGATTGCGAAGACGGTCAACAACATGGATATCAGTCGTCGTCGTCATCGAGTTCCTCCGTACGATCAGGACGTTGACCCTCGTGGACTGTGCTGCCAAAGGGATCGTCTCCTTGTTGAGCACGGCGTATGGCTTCGGCCTTTTTGCTGCGTTTTACTTCTGCTTTGCGTTCTTCTTCCGCTTTCCGAGCCAGATATGCCTTGCTTCCAGCCACCTTTTCCGGATTCTTGCACAACTTGAGCATGCGATCGACTTCCCGAACTGCTTCGACGTCTGGTGGATGTCCTGTATGCGTAATCAGGTCTTTGATTTCATTGATAACATTCATAGTTGTTTCCGACGACGTCTCGCCAAGTACCGATAACTTGGAGTCAAGCCATTTCTGTGCAAGAAGTGGAGAAGCGAGCGACAGCGCCGCCAGCGCTATTTGGGACGGTGCATAGATGAGTTCAGCATCAGTAAAACGCGAGTTGCGGACTTGTTTGAGTGCTGCCTCGTAAATGTCCCGTGATCGCTGCTCCTTCGTGACATCCGACAACGACTGGAAGGAAATGAGTGGAAAAAAGCGGTGGACTGGTGGCGCCTTACTTGGAGGTCAAGCCAGAGGCCCCACAGGGCTCGATGAGAGTGCCATGCGGCAAACTCGAAGCTCAGGCTTTGAGCCACGAGGAACTCTAATTCAAGTACGTCGGAGGGGGACGTTCGAGGGATGTTAGACGTATATGACTCGAGGGATATAGGGTTATTCGTTGTCTTGGTTGCCAGAAACAAGGCTGTCAGCCTGTATGCATTCAGTGCCTCGTCAGCGACGGGACACATAGCACCAGAGAGACATACATGACATTCTTGGGATGCCAATCCATGACAGTGTTTCTGAGATAGAACCGCTTGAGATATGTTATCGCAGTAGCTTCGACCTCCTCAGGGAACCGGAAATGTCCACATAGCTGGGGAATCTTGGTGATGTACAATTTGACCAAGAGGTGTTCCTCCTGAGCGTCTAGAAACGATACATTGGCTGAAGAACCGGGCTGAACGATTCAGTTGGTTCGATCAGCTGGCACGCTGAGACGGAGATACCTCGTCAGCTTCGAATGCATTCCTGATCACCGCGACGGCAGCAGAGTTCAATGACCCGCGAACAACAGCCAGACGATCAGGTGAAAATCTCCAGTTTTTGCATTGTGTGCTGGCCTCGTACAACGTTTTCTTTTCTTTGAACGCGTCATCAGGAGGCTGGGATGTCATAAGTATCAGAGAGTAGGGTGTAAATGTGACGAGCATGTGACATAGCCCAAGCAATTGAAGGTCGCAGAGCGACCATCATTCAAAAGCGCATGGAGGCGGTCTGGCTCAGCTCAGTTGAGGAGACGAGCAAGCACTATTCATATAAAAGGGCACCTCTTTACTCTGTACTTTCCCTCAGTCAATCATCATTCTCTTTATCCCCATTTTTTATCATTGCCTCTCTGTGACATCTTGACCATCTTAGTCAGCCATTACTACATCTTTTTGATGGTCTCAAGTTACTCTATGATCCTCTTTACTCTGTACTTTCCCTCAGTCAACCATCATTCTCTTTATCCCATCTGTGATCATTGCCTCTCTGTGACGTCTTGACCATCTTAGTCAGCCATTACATCTTTTTGACAGGGATAAAGAGAATGATGGTTGACTGAGGGAAAGTACAGAGAAAAGAGAATAGAGTAACTTGAGACCGTCAAAAAGGATGTAATGGCTGACTAAGATGGTCGAGATGTCACAGAGAGTCTCGACCATCTTAGTCAGCCATTACATCTTTTTGGCTGAGGGAAAGTACAGAGTAAAGAGGTGCCTTTTTATACAAATAGTGCCTGCTTGTATCCTCAACTGAGCTGAGCCTCCATGCGCTTTTGAATGATGGTCGCTCTGCGACCTTCAATTGCTTGGGCTATGTCACAAGCTCATCACATGCTCCGTTACTCCGTAACATAAGGTCACGGCGTATTTGGTAACCCATCCACAACACATCATTCACCCCGTCCTCATGAACTGACCACCACCAGACGATTAAATCGTCGCTGATAGCTACTTTTCCACGATGGAGCTCGAAAATGACGAGCTCGTGAGCGTGCTCCCCATCCACTACTCGGATAAGTTCAGTCAGAACGTGCACATCCATCAGTTCCCGCTTCTCAATCGGCCTCTTCAAGCACCCCCATCAGCGACCGTTAG